>OZ030007.1:127729902-127972402 GCA_964023405.1 Apodemus agrarius | reverse complement strand
ACAGACTCTAAAACTGTGCAGAAGCCCTCCTACCCATCTGCCAGTTGCTCCGCATGTACACAGTTTGGAGACAAGACACCTTCAGGCCTTACCTCTCAGTCCTACATCCCTGCCTCACAGACTAAACAAGCTGATTGCCAATCAAAACAAACATCTTTACTGACAACCAAGTTCTGCCTGCATAACTCTTTCCTGTAAAAAAAAAAAAAAAAATTTAATAATAGAGTACAAAAGCCCATTCTGTCCCCAAAGGAATTCCTTCCTCCTCTGCTTCTTGTGAAGGAGAGAACAGGATCCTATGTAAAAATCAGCTGGCTGCACTCCTGACTGGGGAATTTCACAAAGGTCTCTGCGTGGCCTAAATTTAGGAAGAAGAAAAACCTTGAACTGAGAACCAAAAAAATCAAAGCAGAAAGCCTGCTTCAACTCCACATTGATCTGTCTTTCAAAAGAACTGCTAGAGAGTGCACATTCCCACAGCCATCCTCTCCCGTCATGTGGATCTGAAATTGCTAACAGATACGTAAAACTCCAGGTTTGATCTCATGTCTTGTGCAGCTTTTTGCTTTTAGCTGCATGCAAATTCCGCACTGGAGCTGCCTGTGAAGCTATAACAAGCTCCCTTCAGAGGCAAGTCTCTAGGTTCCCAGCTGTCTGCATTAGTGAGGAGCGTGGGCTTTAAGTCACAACCTCAAAAGAATGATGTTCAAACAGCAGTACTATCCCAGAATGGGTTTCCAGAACAATCCACCTCTGGGGTTTCATATATCTGCACAAATTATAATCTAGGAAGAGAAATTAGAGGGTCTTGACAGGAGAAGAGAAAGGAGCCTAAGTTCAGGCTATCTTTAGTATTTGCTGGTACTGAACCGTGAGGGGTGCCTGATTCTGGCTGTTATAAAACACATGAGTCTCATTCCAGAGATATGAGTGTAAGCCTTGCTCCCTGGGACAAAGCTAAGCTGGCCTCGATAGTGTCAAGATCCCTGATGTATCACTAAATCCACGTGTGATGTTCATCTTCAGGGCCAACTTGACAGGATTTAGAGTCACCCAGGAGACCCATGGGTATGCATCTCTGAGGGTGTTTCCAGAGCGGTCTAGCTAAGAGAGAAGAAAGACCCACTCTGAATGTGAGTAGCACTGGCCCTCTAACTGGGGTACTGAAGTGAATTAACATGTGGAGGCCAGATGAGCACCAGCATTTTCGAGTCTCTGTGTCCTGAGTGGACACAATGGATCCAGCAGCCTCATGCTGCCTCACCATGAAGGACCGTATCCCCTCAAACCTAGAGCTAAAGTCAACCCTTCACTGGCCCAGTGTTCAGTGACATCAACAAGTTACTAAAACTGTAAATACTCCAAACCCAGGGCTGAAGTTGTTCAAAGACAGTGGGTTATCTGCTTAATGAAAAATTTACTAGAAAACTCCTTTCTATCTCTTTTCTATTACTTATTTTCCTTTTTGTTACTTTTTAAATTTAACACATTCCTTTCTAAAGCAGTAAATTGTGTCAATCTGCTCTAAACACTCGGGCCGGTGCACATGCTGCTTCTACATATGCCCAATTGTTTGGGGTTCACAAATGAGAGAGAGAGAGAGAGAGAGAGAGAGAGAGAGAGAGAGAGAGAGAGACTTAGTTTTAACATGCCCTGTGTAGCTCAACGGCTGGACCACTCCCTAGCTCCACATGGCTAACACACACTCCTCTCCAATATCCCTGAGGTAATACTTATTAAATCCATACTATATTTCATGTTTGCTACCCTGGACTCCGCTGGGCAGCCCTCCTGAGACTGCCTTCCCCCTATACCTACATTCCGGCTCTCTCTCCCTCCCGTGTCTTTCTGACTTCGTCCATCTCCTCTCATCATGGCTCCATCTCCTCTTCCTCCTTCCTTAGTCCCTTCCCGGGAATCCTACACATCCTGTCTCTGTGTCCCTACCCAGGCATTTGCCACCAGTAACTTTATTGACCAGTCAAAAACCAACTGGAGACAGGCTTCCTTTAGTTCTGCATGTAGGACACTGCAAACAGGTTTTAGGTAACATAGCATAAGAACACAAGCCGCTACACTTTTCCAACTCCTGCCAGACCCATCCCCAGCCCGTTTTGTTTTGTATTGTTTTGTCTTGTTTTTTTTTAGAAGAGACGATCTCACAGCAACCGTCGTCCTCCTCCAGCCCTTACAGCCTTTATGTCCATTCTTCTGTGATGTTTCCTGAGTCTTCAGTGAAGAGGTTGGGTATAAATGCTCTAGTTCAGTGGCTCTCAGTCTGTGGGTCACTACCTCCTTTGGGGGTTGAACAACCTTTTCACAAGGATCACCTAAGACCATTGTAAACACGGATATTTGCATTACAATCCATAACAGTAGTAAAACCACAACTATGAAGTAGCAACAAGAATAATTTTATAGTTGGGGTCACCACAACATAAGGAACTACATTAAAGGGTCACGGCATTAGGAAGGCTGAGAGCCCCTGCTCTAGTTGTTTCTGCTTCCATTCTCAGAAGGACTTTTGTGTACTCAAATTCTCCTAAACGCTGCTACCAGGTGAAGGAAAGATAAATATGTGGCCCCAGTCACATGTTTTGAGACAAAAAAATAAAAAAAAGCAGAAAGACCAATCCTACCTAAGGTGGTTTTGAGCACAGAAGAAAGGTCTTGAGTCCACAGTTTCTCATGTCTCTGCTCTTCCAAAGGTTGTATTTTCTGAGAAGGTGCCTCCCAGTCTGTCAATAGTCCTGTGCTCCCTCAGCAGGGGACACCCTGAAAGCTTCTGTCCCCTCAGCTCCATATTCACCAGCAAGCCTGTGTGTAGAAGTTCTCATGCGGATACATGTTGCCACCATCATTAATTCAAACTTGATGTGGACCTGACTGAGTGAGGGCTGCTGCACATTCTGTGCCATGCAGGAGAGCCGAGAATCAGCGAGGAAGAGAGGGACAGAAAACAGTACGGAAAGAAAGGAGAGAAAAAGAACACCTACGGGAAAGGGCTTACTGTCTGCCCTGCACTGACAATGGATTAGTGTCAATAACACAAATACATGTTCATTGTCTCGGCCTTTTCTAACTATTATTAGGAGAGCAATGCTGCGTATAAGGTCAAAAGAAACTGTATGTCCACTTGTTTGATAGATGGCCCGTGTACCATCTATAAGTTATTTAAATACAGCCTACATTATCTGTCCATTTGATACAAATGTTATATGCAAGTAGTATTTTTCCATTTAATAGTACTTTGAACACTAATTTTTAACCTAGAGATCTAATCTGTTCTGATGTCCACCCACTCACCCAGAAGGCTCTAAACTTTCAGCAGGTCAGTGAAGGATCCCTTTGTCTGAAGGCTGCAAGTCTCCCTGATTCCCCCATCACATGCAAATCGACAGCTACTTAACATTGTATTGACAGAACTTTGGAAAGATGAGGAACAAAGAGACACAGCCAAGAGAAGAATGCGGGCTTTCAGACATTCTGTGTGTACTAAGAGTGATATTTAAACCACCAAGATTTCCATCCATCAGTACTAATTTGTTTCAGATTGCTCTGCGGGTCTGCTAATCAAAGCCAGCAAACACATACCAAGAAAAGCCAAAGGAAGAAACGATTTCCATCTCCCTACCCCTGTGTATCAAGAGGATGGTGACTAGTCAGGATGGACAAATGTGGAGTTGCCGATGGTTTAATTACATAGATAGCAGAACCATCAGTTATAGGACCAGGTAAAAACATGTCAATGGTTTCTTACACTGTCTTAAAATCGATTCTAAGGTTAGACTCAGATACCAGAAGGCAATTCAATGGACCACTATTTTGAGTCCTTTTCAAGCATTTGTTTTTATCAGAAATGGTCACAAGTTGTAATCTTTTGCAATGAAGAACACCTCTATGACATAAAGAAAAACTGGGCACAGAATGAAGACAGTTGAAAAGAGAAGATATTCATACAAAAAAAATAAAAAATAAAGAGTAATTTTTTAAATTGTATCTAAGGGAAAGTATGCCCTCACATTAGTTTTAATAGGAAACAAATAACAATATACTTGAAAAAATCTCTAACTAACCTTATTTTTCCTAACAACTTCCTATATTAGTTATTTATGTGGCTATGATAGAATACTGTGACAAAAGCCAAAAAAACGAGATCATTAACTTAGCGTATAGTTCCAAAGAGATAGAATTCATCATGGCAGGATGAGCAGGAATCTGACCCATCACTTTGACATCCACACGTAGGCTGCAAAGAGAGATGGAATTAAGGCAAAGACATTATCCTTCAAATCCTGCCACCCCAGTGATGTCAGTGACTTCATCCTCTATTGGGGCTCCATTTACTAAACATTCCCTCACCTGCCCAAGCACAAGCATCAGCTGAGGACCAAGTGTGCAACTACGTAAGCCTACGGGGGGACATTTATCATCTAAGCCATACCAGGAGACCCACACAAGTATCATACATTTCGGTTTTGGTTTTGGTTTTGGTTTTGGTTTTGGTTTTGGTTTTGGTTTTGGTTTTGGTTTTGGTTTTGGTTTTGGTTTTGGTTTTGGTTTTGGTTTTGGTTTTGGTTTTTGAGACAGGGAGCAGATTGAGGTTAATTTAAAACAAAATTCTTTTTTAATGACTTACAAAATAGAGCTTGAACCAATGAACTCAATATTATACAAGGATTATATCTTTAAAACAGTTCTAAGAGAAGTTGTCTAGTCCTTATACTTAGGAAACAAAATAAGATCTCTGCCAACATAGTCTTTCTTTACACACAGAATATGTATATGCAAGCCAATAATGGACGCTAAGTGAAAGTACAACCAAGCTGTGTAGTGAACATGAAAGGATAAGGTTATAAGCTAGGAATCCCCCATGCCTGGGCATGTGGGGGGCACTTGAATCCGCAAGGCCAGTGGGGGAGGGTGGGCGCGACACTGCGTGGCGGCCACGTAAGCGGATATGACTTAACTAGTTCTTCCGGCCTCTGTGAGAGGGTGATAGGTTGTCAGAGAGCTCAGGTTCGGATGGTTTGAACTGATTGGCTTAGAAGCTTGTGGTAGGCGGGTTCTGTTATAAGTCTATAAAAGACCAAGGCAAGCCAGCTTGGGCGGGCTTACATCTTTACCTTGCTGGGGAGACAGTAACCCCCCAGAGCTCTGGAAATTAAAACCCTCTTGCGAAATTGCGTCAGGTCTGTCTCTCGTGAGTGTTTGGGGTGCCGGTTTCTGAGGCATGGGGGTACAGAAGTACCCCGGTTTTTCTTTCGGATCTTACAGTTGGTGCATTGGCCGGGAAATGCGGACACCCCTACACACTCGAGAAACAACTTGGAGGTAAGGGGACCCCTTCTGAAGTGTGTGCGTGCGCCGGCCGGCCGATGTGATGTTGTTCGTTCGTCCTGAGTGTTCTGTTCTGTTCTTGGGATCTGAATCTGATGAGACGCGCGCTTTTAGATATGCAGCTGTCTCCTCGGACCGTGATGGCCAGGAGATCGTGGTATAGGCAGACGTGCTAGTGGAGGCCACAAGCTGTAACTCGGGGAGACGTCCCTGAGTGGGGGAAATCCAGGGACGCCTGGGAAGTTCCCATCTGGGTGTCGGGAGGATAAGGTAGTTCTAAATTGGAGAACTTACATGCCCTCCCGGCCGTCTGGTTTTCTGATCTGGTTCTGTTTTCTGTTTGTTTCACTGTTTTGTCAAAAGCCTGACTGGGGCGGAGAGTTCCGCCTGGCAATCGAAACCTCGGGGGTCTGGAGGAAGCTGGAGAAGGCCGGATAGGGTTCTTCTCTTCTCTGTATTTGTTTCCTGCAACTGGCAGGAATATTCAGTATCTGAAACTGCGTTGTCTAGAGGCAAACTGTCTTGAACTGAGATGCCTGATGGTGGCAGCGTCAGGTTGTCTATGTGGTGATTGTTTCTGTTTTGTAATCTTGTGTTTTCGTTGTTTGTATTTTGTATAGTCTTGTGTTCTCAGACTTAGATGACTGACGCATAGGGATTTAGACCGACTGATAATTTTGTTAAGAGTTTAGACCGACTGAAAGGACCGCCATGGTGGGCTCTGTGGCGGCAAGATTGGGTCCCGTGACTCAGGCCCGCCATGTTAGGGTCTGGCGGCAAGATCGGGTCGCGTGACTCCGGCCCGCCATGTTAGGGTCTTTGGCGCCAAGATCGGGTCGCGTGACTCAGGCCCGCCATGTTAGGGTCTGGCGGCAAGATCGGGTCAGGTGACTCAAACCCGCCATGTTAGAACAAGACAAAATATTTAAGCTGTGAGGCCCCCTAGTGGGGGAAATAATTTCTAGCAAGACACTCAAAGTGGTGGATGTAGGAATTCTGAATTTAAGTTACAGATGGCTTATTTCATTTATTTTAAATTGTTTAAATTATTATAATAGATATACTGTTAAGCTGTGGCTTTATTGTTTCTCTGGGGAAGAGGTCAAAAATAAGGGGGACCTCTAGAAGACTAGATTCTGAAACATTAAGCAAAAAATCTGTTTCGGTAATACTAAAAGCTTGTTTTGAGAATTATATTATGTTCAAGGCATAAATTCTTATTTAATACCGATTTTATTTTGATACAAAATCAAGGTTTTCACTGGTATAAATACTAAAAATGTAAACATGCAGGATTTACACCCAGTCCTTTCTTGCTGTTATTATTATAGATCTGAAATGTTTAAGCCTATGAGTTTGGGGCCATACAAAAATATAAGGCTCTGAGTTTATTATTAGGGTGTTTTCAATGTTTTAATTAGAGTTGCTTCTGTTATGGTGAGAGAGAGAGAGAGAGAGAGAGAGAGAGAGAGAGAGAGAGCGCAACGAGATTGCCTCTCTTCATTTACAAACTCAATGTGTCTATAGATTATTATATGACTTAATAATTCCTGATTCTTTAAGTCTGTCAGATGTTCTAGTGCCAGAAGGCTGAAGATCAATGTTTCAACATTTTAAAGTATAAACTGTTCAGGTATTTAGCAATCTCTATCATTTGGCTAATTCTTAAAAGGTGTGTTAAGCTTTCTATATATTTTCAGTTAATATTGGTCACTCTTGGATTTCTGACGGGGATAAAAACTGTTAGTCTCATAGTCAGCTCAAGCTCTTTAATCTTGAAAGCTGATATAGGTTTACAGAAATGATTTTCAGGTGATATAAAATTTATAGCCAAAACATGAGTCAGGTGTTAATTCTTATAGTCTTTCAAGATAGTAAAGGTGACAAGGGTTCTGTTTGACAGAGATTGGATGTTATGCTCAATTTATATTTAGAGAAGACCACAGAATGGAGCAGAAGATCTGAAACCACCTATCCTGATTCACGGTGACACCCTCACTAAAGACATATTTCCCAAGAGACTGATTAATCTCTTTGAGACTGTTTTATTTGTAATACAGGAAGCCAGAAAAGAATACCCCCTCAGACGAAAGGTAAGAGGCACCTGAAGGACCAACACCAGACTCCACTGGCGGGTCTTGAGGGCATGATAGCCCACAGATTTGGCAAAGGTATGTGAAGCAGGGACCAGAGGAGTCACTGGCAGCCTTTCTAGTGTAGCTCAGAAACATTTTGCTATACACCCCAGACTAGAAGGACTTTAGTTTGCTGAGAAAGTATGTAAAGGGATTTGGTACAAGTTATTTAGAAGGTCTGTAGAGAGATTTGGTGGTGCAGGTTGTTAGAAAAGTCTATAGAGAGATTTAGTATAGTTTGCTGAGACAGGGAGAGAAAGTAGAAAAAAAATGAGAGAAGGAAGCTACAGAAAATCCTGGCTAAAAGGCAGAAAGGAATCAATGTGCATACTATATGGAGAGGCCACTAAGCCAGAGTGTGCCCTAACAAGCTGGGAGCAAGAACTCACAGGTCTTGGGAGAAGTGGCCCCAAATGGCAAAGGTGTTATCCCTGGATAAAGACAATGACTAGGGGAGATGGGTGTTCTGACCACCTCCCCCAACCCTGGATAACTGTGAGAGGGAAAGAGAAATCCACTCAGTTCTTGATGGACATGGAGGCTTAACACATGGTCTTCCAACCCAATGGCCCTGTTTCCAAGAAAAGATCTAAGGTCCAAGAAGCCACTGGCACCAAAATATGTTCATGGACTACCCGAAGAACAATGGACCTAGGAATGGGATGGGTAACCCATTCATTTAAGGTCACCCCAGGCCTAACTGTTGGAGCAAGGCATACTCTCCAAAATGGTGGGAAGGACAGATATATTTACTGTCCAAAGGGCTGCAGCAACTGGCCCAAAAAGAGAGACTGACCTCTGCTGAAAGTTGCTACAGACAGGAGCAATTTTCTCCATGAAGGACAGGGACAAGCAGGTGCTGCTATGGTGGGCAGCACAAACGGCATCTGGGTAGAAGAATCTTTACCCCCTGGCATGTCAACGCAGAAAGTGGAGCTAATGGCCCTTACCAAGACCTCGGAACTTGGAGACAGCAAGAAAATCAACATCCACATGGATAACAGGTATGCCTTTGCCACAGCCCACGTCCACAGGTGTATATGCCAAAAGGACTGCTCACATCAGAGAAAACCAACATGAAATCTTGGACCTCTTAGATGCCCTAATGAAGCCAACAACCGTGAGTACCATCCTCTGCCCAGGATGTCAAAAGGGAAAAGACTCAGTGGGCAATAGCCTGGCAGAGCAAATGGCTCCAAGGATAGATATACAGGAGCCTATACTTGTTGTGGTTCTGTGAGAGGCATCCACTGACAAATGGGACAAAGTGAGATAGCCTCACTTAACATATGCTGAAGAAAAGAAGGACGGAGATTGATAGCCATCTGACCAACTATTACCAAGGAAAGGTGCACACAGAAGGGAGAATCATACTCCCCAGAAAGTAAGCCAAGGACTCGCCAGGGCAAATGCACACATGAACTCATTTAAGGGATCAATAAAACAGTGTAAGGTATGCCAGCGAGTGAATGCTTATGCAGCAAAGAGTAAATAAGGCAGAAGACCTAGAAGAGAACAACCTAGAGTATATAGAGGTTTTATAAAAGATAAGGCAGGAAAGTATGGTTATGAATATCTTCTAGCACTTGTAGATAGTTAATCTAGATAGATTGAGACTTCCCCTAGCAGGCAGGAAATAGCAGCCAGGGTTAAAAGAAATTTTCCCGAGTTTCAGAGTGCCCAAGGTAATTGGATCAGACAATAGTTCTGTTTTTATTTCTAAGGTAAGTCAGAAATTAACAGATATTGGGGACTAATTGGAAATGTTATTAGATATACTGTCCCCAGGGCTCAAGACAGCTAGAGAAAATAAACAAAACTCTATGAGAGACCTTAACTAAATTGACCTTGGAGACTGGTTTAGGCTGGGTGGTGCCTCTCCCCTTGTTTCTGAATAGTCCTTGCCATTTTAATCCTCTTTGTTACCCCAATTTCTTTGTCATCTACTGGGTCCTCCCGAGAGGTGTAGCACAACATGAGATTTGGCTCAAACTGTTCGCTTTAATGCTCTAGGCATGTCAGAGACTCCTCGCTGCTTCCAGACAGGTTACTGGATCTGTCAAAGAAGGCTTCAGAAACAGTTGCTGGAACCCTGGTAAAAGAGATCCTCACCAAATTGATCACAGAGACTGGACCTTTGCTCTCTAGGCTCGAGGCGCTCCAATGGATAAGGCATCGAGGTCCCGGAGGCCTACTCAGGAGGAGATCCACAAGTCCCACATCGCTTCCAAGTCGGAGATATGGTCTACATTAGATGCCACCATGCGGGAAACTTTAAGACTCAGTGAAAAGACCCTTATCTTGTATTCTTGACCACCCTGTTTTCTGCCCTGATAGGACCCCTAATGATAATGCTCCTGTTTCTTAGTTAGACTTATACAGTCAATAGATTAGTTGCCTTCATCAGGGACCAGGTATGCGCGGTCCAGATTATGTACTTAGGCAGCAGTATAAGAGCCTTCTGAGACAAGAAGAGGCTGAACTTTAATTCTCCTAGTTCTAAGGTTAGAACTATTAACAAGACAGGAAGTGGGGAATGAAAGGATAAGGTTATAAGCTAGGAATCCCCCATGCCTGGGCATGTGGGGGGCACTTGAATCCGCAAGGCCAGTGGGGGAGGGTGGGCGCGACACTGCGTGGCGGCCACGTAAGCGGATATGACTTAACTAGTTCTTCCGGCCTCTGTGAGAGGGTGATAGGTTGTCAGAGAGCTCAGGTTCGGATGGTTTGAACTGATTGGCTTAGAAGCTTGTGGTAGGCGGGTTCTGTTATAAGTCTATAAAAGACCAAGGCAAGCCAGCTTGGGCGGGCTTACATCTTTACCTTGCTGGGGAGACAGTAACCCCCCAGAGCTCTGGAAATTAAAACCCTCTTGCGAAATTGCATCAGGTCTGTCTCTCGTGAGTGTTTGGGGTGCCGGTTTCTGAGGCATGGGGGTACAGAAGTACCCCGGTTTTTCTTTCGGATCTTACAAACACACTCAAAGACCTGCTTTAGAGGAAAGGAGAAACAAAAACAAGTTGAAAAAAGAAAAAAAGAAGAAGAAATTTATTTATAAAATAAATCCTGCATTGGTCAATAGCAGCATAATCCTAAAGCCTAAGAAATAAAACTATATCAACTGTTTCCGTCAGGAGCCAAAGCAAATAAAACAACAATCAATAAGGCTTATGCATAAATGTGACAATGTTTAAAATAAAAAAGACTGATTAATTAGGTCAACATGAGACACAACCTCAGGCCAACAGATGACCATGCCTGCCTGTTTAGAATCCTACAAAATCTGTTGTAGAAATATGTCTTGTTCCCCTCCCCCAGCATCTGAGCTGGGATTTCGAATCTTTGCTTTAATCATCAGTTCTCAGTCTGTGAAATTCCTGGCCTTTGTTCTTAATAGAACAATACAGCTTCCTGCTTTCACCTGAGAGCCACTGCTTCCGAGGATCTACCAGGCCTATAGTTTCCTGATTTCAGCAGGCCACCTGCTGACAGTGGAGCCAACGCCAGATCACTTCCCCAGAGTCTGGGGGGAGGGGCTCGCCCAAGCTATTATATGGTCTAACTTCCATTAAAAACTTCAGCCTCGACCGGCAAATGTCGCCCTGGCCATCGTTCTTTTCGCTGCCTTCCCATGCAACCCCAGGGTTCTTTTCCAGGTATCCGGTTCATTTGTAGCTGCTGGCACCAACAAATTGGGGCCTGAACACGGACCTGATGCAAGAAGATTTCCTGAGGTGACCCTGTCTTCTCGAAACTTCGCAGAAAAACAGAAGAGGACGGTATCCTGCACGATAAGCAGCTGTAGGAGTTAAATACTAGCGCTAGTGTAAAATTTCATCCTTTTGAAACTGGTGTTGTGAGTGTGAAAGGATAGAGCTAAGTGGAACAGCGTCAACCCAATGCTGAATCCGCTGAGGGTGGACAGTGGAAAAGGGACAGGAACATTCTAGGCAGACTTTTGTCCGCAGCCTCCAGGACCTGCCTCAGGCGAAAAGGATCCGGTTTGAAGAAGGAAGGTTAGAAGATTTTTTAAATCAATAGATTCCTGCTGTCCATGGTTCTGAGAAAAAAAGAACTTTAAATGAGAGAACCTTGGAAAGAATTGGTAAATCGCTAAAGGCCGCCAAAGCAGATAATACTACCCTCTGCCTCTGGACGCTTACAAAGGATGCTATTGATGAACGTACCCTGAAGGAATTAGGTATCATGCAGGAAGAACTTGAGGAATCTCAAGAAAAAGGCCTGCCGGAGAGGACTTCCTCAGAAAAGGGTCCTCTCAACCCTAAATTAGAAAGATATGGAGGTAGTGCTGATGAGCTAACTATAGAAAAGGGAGCTCATCCAAAAAAAGGAGCTGCTGTACATCATGGAGAAGAATGGCCTCCTAACGAACCCTCTGCCCCGCCTATGACCTCTGTCGTCCAGAGGGATATGAACCAGCAAAAACTGGAGTTTGAAATTAAGTTGCAGAAGTTGACTAATAAGTTACAGGAGCTAAAAAGGGTATCAAGTATCAGAGAACAATGATCTTGAGACACGCCAATCGCTGCTAGAAAGAGCTGTAAGTCAGGCTCGTGGGGAAGGACAGGACACGTCAGACCTGTTGGCCTTCCCTGTCCTTGAGATCAGAGATCAAGAGAATAGGGTTAGACAATATCAGACATTGGGGTTCAAAGTGATAAAAGAATTCAAGGTAGCTGTGGCACAGTATGGCCCTACGGCTCCTTTTACACAAGCTTTATTGGATACTGTGATGGAGTCAGATTTAACTCCACAGGACTGGAGGACTCTATGTGTGGCTACTTTGTCAGGAGATTTCTTGCTTTGGAATTCTGAATGTTGTGAAGCTAGTAAGAGGACTGTGGCTACGAATGCTCAGGCAGGCCATCCAGATTGGGATACTGAAATGCTACTGGGAGAAGCTCTATATGAAGGGACTACTTTAATCAGATTGGGTTTCCTATCGCAGTGTATGTGCAGGTTGCAATGATTGCCTGCAGTGCGTGGAATCAATTACCATTGAAGGGGGATCTTAGTGGAGGCTTAACAGGCATCAGACAGGCTCCTGACGAGCTTTTTCAGGGTTTTGTGGATAGATTATTGAAAACAGCTAACAGAATATTTGGAGATTCTCAGGCAGAAAATCTGTTGGTCACCCAGTTGGCTTATGAGAACGCTAATGCAGCTTGTCGGGAGGCCATCAGACCTCACAGGGGAAAGAGACTTAGCTGGTTATAGTCGCCTCTGTTCCGAAGTCGGGCCCTCGTACAATCAGGGTCTAGCCATGGCTGCAGCCTTGCAAGGGACCACCATACAGGGGATACTTTCACAGAGACGAGGGAATAAAAAGTGTTTTAAATGTGGAAGTCTGGGTCATTTTAAAAGTGATTGCCCTAACAACAGGGGTGCTGTAAGAGGGCAATCAAATTGCACCCCAGGAGTCTATCCTAGATGTAGGAAGGGTAATCACTGGGCTAGAGATTGTAAGTCCAAGACCTAGGAAACGGGCAGAGGGGCTAGCCTCAGGCCCCCAGACAACCACACTAAGCAGCTTATGGGGCCATTCAGCTGCTGCCAGGCCAGGGAAATCCATCTTTGAACTTATCAGGGCAACACCAGAAAGCACAGGATTGGACATGTGTTCAACCTCCAGTGTCATATTAACTCCAGAAATGGGTGTCCAGACTCTGCCTACAGGAGTCTTTGAACCTTTGCCTGCAGAAACTTGGAGATTGCTTCTAGGATGACGTAGTACTTTTGTAAAGGGGCTGCAGATTTATCCAGGTGTCACAGACAATGGCTATGAGGGAGAAATAAAAATTATGGCTGCTTCCACTCATGGTGTTATAACTGCACCTGCTAACCACAGGATTGCTCAACTTGTCTTGGTTCCCTCACATCCACTACCTTCCAAATTCATTAAGAGTAAGAGAGGACAAAATGGCTTCGGCTCCTCTGGGGTGTTTTGGGGTCAATCTATTACTAATAAAGGACCTATCCTTAAGTTAACAACTGAAGGGAAAAGTTTTGAAGGATTAATAGATACGGGCGCTGATGTGACAATTATTAAAGGACAAGACTGGCCTTGGACTTGGCCCTAATCAGAGATGCTCACTCATCTCCAAGGGATCAGACATGCTAATAATCCTGAGCAGAGCACTAAACTTTAAACCTGGAAGGGTGAAGAAGGAAATTCAGGACAAATTTAGCCTTATGTTATGCTAAATGTGCCTACTACCCTTTGGGGAAAAGAACTTTTGTCACAGATGAGTATTGTTGGTCCTGAGACCTGTGACGTCATATAGACAACAATTAATGCAGCCCTGCAGGTTTATTCCTGTTACCAAGGCAATGGCCACCATGTACCCAGAATTCAATAGGCCTATCTAATCTACCTGTAATTTGAATAATCATGCATATAAGAAGGGTAGCGTGCTCCCCCTCTTTCTCTTTCTGCTCATCGCTCCCGGCCTTCCCCTTACCCCGTTCCCCTGTACCCCCATCTTAAATAAAACCACGTGGAGCTACTCGGTCTAGTCTAACTGTTCCAGCCCACACCTCCCGGTTCCTCCGAGGGCGCTGCGGACCGAGCCTGGTCGGGTGGCTCTGCGGCCTGCTCCCGGCTTTCCATGGCGGGCGATTTGGGGCCAGCAGCTCCACTCCGGCTGCCTGCGCGGGAAAAACCAACAGGTATTATAATGTATAGCCCTAATGAGGTAGTGGTTAAATAAATGCTAGAGCAAGGATTTTTGCCTGGTCAGGGGCTAGGGAAAAAAGGACAGGGCATTAAAAAGTTGGACAGTCCTAAGCCTAACCCTAAGACTAGAGGTTTGGGGCATTTTCTGTAATGACTACTATCCTGCCCACATCCCACGCTGATTAAATTCAATGGCTTAATGACAATCCTGTGTGGGTTGATCAGTGGTCTTTTATCTAAAGAAAAACTAGAAGCCGCCTTTTCGCTAGTGAAGGAGCAACTAGAGGCAGAACACTTAAGAGAATCTCAATCTCCATGGTATACTCCAATATTTGTTATCAAGAAAAAATTCTGGTAAATGGAGATTACTACAAGACCTAAGAAAGGTTAATGAGACCATGGTGCCCATGGGAGCTTTACAAACTGGACTTCCATCTCCCGTGGCTATTCCTAGAAGATATTATAAAATAGTGGTAGATTTGAAAGATTGTTTCTTTGCTACTCCATTGCACCCTGAAGATTGTGAAAGATTTGCTTTCAGTGTTCCTTCTATTAAATTCATGGAACCTATGAAAAGATACCAATGAATAGTTCTTCCCCAGGGCATGGCCAACGGTCCTACCTTATGTCAGAAGTTTGTGACACAGGCCATTCAGCCTGTAAGACAGCAATGGCCAGAAATCTACTTGGTTCATTACTCAGATGATATTTTGATAGGGGGAGGGGGATTTCCTCAGGATTGGCTTTTGTGTTTTAAAGTTTTGCAACAGGCTTTAGCTGATAAAGGATTACAAATAGCTCCAGAGAAAGTACAAACCCAGGATCCTTTAAAACTATCTGGGTTTCAAATTTACAGATCAAGCTGTTTTCTTCCCAGAAGATAATTATTCACAGGGACAGCTTAAAAACTTTAAATAATTTTTCAAAGGTTGTTGGGTGATATTAATTGGCTTTGCCCCTATTTAAAGCTTACTACAGGAGAATTACGACCTTTATTTGATATTCTAAAGGGGAATACTAATCCTACATCCCCTAGATGCTTAACCCCAGAAGGGCTTTTAGTCTTACAGCAAGAAGAGAGAGCTATTGAAAACCAATTTATTACCTATATAGACTATTCTTTGCCTTTACATCTGTTAATTTTTAATACAACTCATTCGACTACAAGATTATTATTGCAAAAGGCTCCTCTTATGTGGATTCATTTGAGGGTGTCTCCTAAACGTAATATCCTGCCATATTATGACGTAGTAGCCCAGATAACTGTGCTTGGAAGGAAGCAGGCACTAACCTATTTTGGCAAAGAACCAGATATCATTATTCAGCCTTTTAACATAGGTCAACATGCTTGGCTGAAGCAGCATGGCACAGACTGGTTGCTTGCTCAAATAGGATTTGAAGGAAGGGGATAGATAGCCATTATCCTCAAGATAAATTAATACAGTTTTTAAATATGCATGAGGTTGTATTTCCTAACATGACATCTTTACAGCTGCTGCATAATGCTCTTTTAATTTTCATGGATGGCTCTTCCAAAGGAAGAGCTGGATATCTTATTAATAATCAACAGGTGGATATAGAGACCCCTGGGCTTTCTGCTCAGTTAGCAGAGCTGACAGCAGTATTATATGTCTTTCAATCTGTAAATAGTACCTTTAATCTTTTTACAGACAGCTTGTATGTTGCAGAATCTGTCCCTCCATTAGAGACCTGTGGCACATTTAATTTTAATACGCCAGCAGGATCTTTGTTTTCATAATTGCAAAACATCATTCTTGCTAGAAAAAAATCCCTTTTATATTGGCTATATACAAGCTCCCTCCAGTCTTCCTGGGGCTTTAGCTGAAGGCAGTCATTGCACTGACAGAGCTCTAATAGGAGAGGCTTTAGTTTTAGAACCTGTTGACTTGGCTAGACGTGATCATGATAAGTTCCATCTTTCTAGCCACACATTAAGACTCCCTCATAAGACCATAAAGGAGCAAGCCAGAACGATTGTGAAACAATGCCCTAACTGCCTTACATTATCACCAATTCCTCATTTAGGGGTTAATCCACGAGGCCTTACGTCCAATCATATTTGGCAAATGGATGTAACTCACTATGCAGAATTTGGAACATTAAAATTTATACATGTTTGCATTTATATTTGTTCAGGATTTCTTTTTGCTTCTCTGCATTCAGAAGAAGCCTCTAAAAATGTAATCAACCATTGTTTACAAGCTTTTAATACCATGGGATTACCCAAAGTCATTAAGACTGACAATGGGCCAGCCTACACTGGCAATAACTTATCTCGTTTTGTAAACTGGAATTCCTTATAACCCAATGGGCCAAGGAATTGTTGAGTGTGTACATCACACTCTTAAAAATTGGCTTTTTAAAACAAAGAAGGGGAAATTATAGCCTTCCAGATCACCCAAAGCACACCTTGCTTTTGTTTTATTCATTTTGAGTTTCCTGCAAACTGATGCTGAAGGTCAGTCTGCAGCAGATCTTGTCACTTCTAATTCTTATGCCATGGTTAAATGGCGAGACCCTTTAACTAATACTTGGAATGGTCCAGACCCTGTTTTAATTTGGGGAAGAGGTTCTGTTTGTGTTTTCTCTCAAAAAGAAGACCAAGCCCTATGGCTATCAGAAAGATTGGTAAGGCAGGTAAACCAAGACCCTGAATCAGCTGGTAAGTATGACTAATCCTATAGTGTTTTGAAAGTCACTTCTCCCTTACTGGGAAGGTAGGCTCTTCTGTTCTCTAGCCTTTAATTTGCAAGCCAGGCCTTTTTCCTGAGCTACTAATTTGCAACTGAATTAAATACCTTGCACCTTCCAGATACAGCCCAAGTGGTTTTTTTTTTTCTCTTAATCTCTTTTTTTGTGTGTGTTTCAAGCAGGTCTCTCAGACACAGCTCTATGGCTCCCATGGCTGGAAGAAAGATGGGTTGCTGTGAAGGCCAGCCAGCTCACATCCACAGGGCATTTACTTTCCCAGTGGATCTCCAAAAGGGAGCCACATAGAACTCAGATCTATTTGTGTTTGCTAATTGAGCAAACATGGGCACCAGCAAGAGGTGCGAGGCAAGGCACTGCAAGGGAAGAAAATGTTCTGGCTCTGAGTTCCCTGGAAGCATACCCGACTGCATAGGAGTTAACATTGAGAGACCACCGTCCTTATAATAATAATAAGGGAGTCTATTTGCCTCCCCTGCAAAAGATGTTATATAATATTTAAGGGGGTCTTGGTCCCTACTTTCCCTCTCTGGTCAAGCCCACTGTCTTTTTAAGGATTATTTTATCCACTGGTTCCTTTTAAAATTTAATGGTAAAGGGGGAACTGTTCCCCGGCCCCAGCATTTGAGCTGGACTTTTGAATCTCTGCTTTAATCATCAGTTCTCAGTTGGTAAAATTCCTGGCCTTTGTTCTTAATAGAATAATACAGCATCCTGCTTTCACCTGAAATCCACTGCTAGCTGCCACCAGAGCTTCTGTGTGGATTTATCATGCCTGCAGTTTCCTGACTCCAGCAGGCCACCTGCTGACAGTGGAACCAACTCCAGATCACCTCCCCAGTGTCAGGGGTGGGGGTGGGGGTGTGGGTGTGGGAGGGACTTGCCCAAGCTGTTATATGGTCTAACTTCCATTAAAAACTTCTATTAAAAACATCGGCCTCGACTGGCAAATGTCACCCTGGTCCTCGTTCTTTTCAGCACCTTCCCATGCATCCCCAGGGTTCTTTTCCAGGTACCTGGTTCATTTGTAGTTTCTGGCAGCAACAATGTCTTTTATTGCAAGATTTCTCATGTTATTTGTAAAAATCAACACAAACCACTGAAACCAAATCTGGGCTTTGCTTTCCAGTGGGAAGTCATGTCGGGTATGCCCTTAGATAGGTGTACAGGTCCTAGGTAGGAAAACCTGGTGTTGGATTGGAGGTGAAGAAGCTCAATACTGTAAGACCCAAAAGAAAAACGGGGGAACCCCAGCGCCCCACGCCTTGGAAGGCGTCAACCCAATCACTCACGAGAAACAGTCTTGATGCAATAGCAGGAGGATTTTAATTCCAGAGTCTCTGGGATTCACAGTCTTAGCACGCAGGGTAAAAGAGTGTGAGCCACGCGTGCAGAATCGGGGCAGCTTTTATAGGCTTATAACAGAACCTGCCTACCACAAGCCACTCCATAGCTTCTAAGCCAATCAGTTTAAATTATCCGAGCCCACGCTCTCTGAGAACCAATCAGTTTCCTATAGAAGCCGGATAAACTAGTTAAGTCATTTCCGCTTATGTGGCCGCCACACACAGGGTCATGCCAGTCACGCAGGTGTTTCCTGTTATGCATTTCCTGTTATGGGGCTGGCGCATCCACCCCAGTGACCCTGCCGACGCAGCGGCATTGCTCTAGCCTCAGCTGCTCCACAGGAGGCGAGGCGGGAAAGGATGCTAGGGACCTTCCCAGCCTGCAGCTCGCAGCTGGATCCTGGAGGCAGGTGTTCCTAGGCTAACAAAGAATGGGCTAAACTTCTGCTTTTTGGGGTCACCCAAGACTCAGGCACAGGGGATTTCCAGCCTGCAACCCTCATCCTTTCAATACCAAAGGTGATAAAGGTTTCTAAGTAAGAATAAAGGGCCTAGGATGTGCTGACTGAGAATGTAGACCATTATGTGACTTCCTGGGGAGATGTGGACAAGGATCTTCTTAGAGATAGAGCATCAGTGACAGACTACAGAAGTTAACCTACCTGGTTCTAGCCGGGTGAACCAACAGGCTTACTTGGTTTGTTTCCAGTAGCATGGGTGACTCAAAGTGAGACTCATTTTCCTTTTCTTGTGGATGCTACGTCACCTGATCCAGATGCTTCTAATGACCCTACCATGGCAAGATGCACTGGTGATGGCAATCAAACTGCCCCATAAGCCCTCTTCAGGAGCATCCTCTAGGCACGTGGTTTGGAATTTTACATGGATGGTCCTCTCAGAAAGGAAGGACCCTGTCTGTTCTATCTCCAAATTGTCTAGTCAAGTTTGGTGACCAGATGTTCTGACCCCTGACCTTTGCAAGCTTGCACTTGGTGCAGGAGTACCTTGGGGAGTTGAGCATCCTTTAGATATCTTCATCACCACAGAAATCTCTACATGCCACAACTCTAAGCCTGGTTGTAGCAACTCAGTTCAATGTACTCTATTGAAGAGAACTGAGTCTGTGCTGGGTCCCATCATGGCAGGTCCATACATAATAAGTGTGGGGGCAGAACAGATCTTTTCTGTGCCTCTTGGGGCTGTGTAACCACTGGAGATGCATATTGGGAACTCACCTCCTCATGGGATTACATTCAAGTAAAACACAATTTTACACCCCCAGCTAGTTTTCTAACAGATGATGAGTCCTGCAAGGCCTCTCGTCCCTCTACAAAGGGGTGGTGCACACCTTTACAAATTAAGTTTACCACCTATGCAAAATCTCCCAATCTAAATTGGCAAAAAGGTTATGAATGGGGTCTTTGCCTCTATCAATTTGGCTTAGATGCAGGTATTGTTTTCTCTATTAAGCTCCTTAAAGAGCATTTACATCATGCCCAGTCAGTCCCAATGGGCCCTAATCCTGTGTTGGTACCTCCTCCTGTTCCTCTAAAGGAATTGACCAGGACACGACCTGTGATTCTTCTCTTAAAAGCACCTCCCTACCTTCTGTATTTGCCCTCCAGGCACCAGCTAGGCCACTAGCCACTATTCTGCCTGTACCACCTCCACAGCCAGCTTTCACTAAAAGTCTTGTACTTTCTTTAGTTAATCAGATTTTTCTTACCTCAAATGAAACTTCCCCTGAACTTGTTGAAGATTGCTGGCTGTGCTACCATTCCCAACCACCCTTTTATGAAGGAATTGCTGTTCTCAGTGATCCTCTCCATGTTGATGATTCACAGTGCTGCCATTGGTGAAAGGGTACTTGACCAGGTCTTTCATTAACCCAAATATCTGGCCTGGGACTTTGCGTGATTTCTAGTGGAACAAATGTCCCCTCAGATTATGCTCACTTGTGTAATGAAATCTTTCCCTCCCTCCTGACAAATTTTTTTTTTTGTTGTTTTTTGTTTTTTGTTTTTTGAGACAGGGTTTCTCCGTGTAGTCCTGGCTGTCCTGGAACTCACTCTGTAGACCAGGCTGACCTCGAACTCAGAAATCCGCCTGCCTCTGCCTCCCAAGTGCTGGGATTACAGGCGTGCGCCACCACGCCCGGCTCTGACAATTTTTTTATTCTTCCCCCTAGATGGAACCTGGTGGGCATGCCTTACACCTTGCCTTTCCGCCTCGGTTTTTCAAAATTGTAAGGATGAAGAGAGCCCTGAGTTTTGCATTCTTATTAAGATGGTTCCTTGTTTAGTTTATTATCACTCTGAAGAGTTTTTTTTACCTGTGGGATCAATCTATATCCACTGATAGCTCTGCCCCTTTGAGCCTCTCCTGCAGAGAACCTATCTCTGCTGTTGCTATCTCTGTCCTACTTGGTCTCAGAGCTATGGGAGTGAGGACAGGTATTTCTTCCCTTGGTCTTTCTAACTCTAGGTACACAGAGCTAAGTGCCACCATCGATCAAGATGTCCAATGCCTTCAGCAGGGGATAATTGAACTCTCCGACTCCATTGACTCCATAGCTGAGGTTGTCCTCCAAAATAGGCAAGGACTTGATCTCCTGTTCCTTCAACAGGGTGGACTTTGTGCAGCTTTAAAAGAAGAATGCTAGCCGGGTGGTGATGGTGCACACCTGTAATCCCAGCACTCTGGGAGGCAGAGGCAGGCAGATTTCTGAGTTTGAGGCCAGCCTGGTCTACAGAGTGAGTGTATATCCCAGGACAGCCAGGGTTATACAAAGAAACCCTGTCTCGAAAAAACCAAATCCAAAAAAAAAAAAAAACAAAAAAAGGAAGAATAATGCTGTTTCTATACTAGTAAAACAGGAGTTGTAAGAGATAGCATGAAAAAAAGTCAGAGAAGGACTAGAAAAAAATAAGAGAGAAAGAGAACAGAAAGAAAGTTGGTATGAAAATTGGTTTTCCACCTTTCCATGGCTCACTACCCTTTTACCCAGTATCCTAGGACTCTTTGTAGGTCTATTATTGTTATATTCTTTTGGACCATGGGCGTTTAAACACTTTACTACCCTAATTAAAAAACAGGTGGATGACTTGGCAGCCAAGCCCATTCAGGTACATTATCATCATTTGGCTATGGAGGATCGAGAGATGGCTACCCAGCCCCCCAGGGTAGTTACAGAACAGCCCACATGGCACACTTGAGTGCTTAGGCAGAGAGGGCATTCTTGCCACAACCATTCCAGTTGGGACTCCAGAAGGAGCCCACAAGCTCAAGGCACCTGTAACAATAACATTGCTGAGTAGTTGCCGGTGATGGGCACCTTCGCAGGACCACTCCCACCTAAGACAGGAATCTCTGGAGGTTGGCAGAGATATCCAGAGATGGGAAAGGGATTATGGATGATGACTGGGTTGATTCCTAAGACAGGCACTGTTCCATTCTCTTGGTGCCTCATCTGCTTTTCATCAATGGCTGTCTGACCTCTGCTCTCTTTAATACAGAGAAGGGGGAGATGCCAGGAGCCATTCTTACTTAGATCTCAAAACCTCCTCTTTTCAGCCATTTCTAGCCTGCTTTTAGAAAGAAAAAGACTAGCTTTCAAGATTAGCCAAGCAGTCAGATGGTCAGTACATGCAGAGCTCACCTGAGTGGGCTAGAACAAACAGAGCTCACCTGTGGTTAGGTTACCATAGTAACTCCTTTCCACCACACCTCCTCGTGATCAATTTATTGTGCCAACTTCCTGCAGCAATATCCAGCTTTTCCCTGAGATTTTGAGAGACAATTCTGAGAAACTGTTCCCGAGAAACAATACTAGCCCCCTGAGATTGTTCCCCCAAAAACAATGTCTTGCCCCCTTTACCCCTCCCTATACCTTGCTTGCTTCCCTTTATATTGCTGTGTGTAAAAAATAAAATTTGCAGCTTGATCAGAATACTGTATTGCTGTCTGTCTCTTGTGTCTCTTGTCTCTCATCCTCTCCTAGGTAGTCCAGGGACCCTGTTGACTGTCCTGCGGGTCAAGACAGGTGTCCTGATGTGTCCTGGTGCTATCTGCATGACTCTTATGGAACTCTGCTTCCACCAGAGTCTTCTCTTGTCCAGCAATTATTACTCTTTACCCCTCTGAGAAACTCCTCTGAACCATATGAGTTTCCTGAGCTTCTAAGTCTCCAGAACTTGCTTCTTCCTTCTAGTCAGAAATGCTTTGATTAAGAGGGCCCAGCTAACAACCCTAATGGAAAACCTTTCATGGAAATAAATTCTCCTATGATCAGCAAATTAATGAATTTTTATGCCAGTTTCTCAGCTTCTGCCAATGGAGCCCCATGTTGGGTAAAGTAAAGGAAGAGAATTTAAAGTATTCCCTCTTAGCATTACTTCTTACAACAGACACTGAGCACACAACAGCAGGGAATTTGAGAATATATTATTTAAGTGGTTGGAGTAACAGAAGTAGAACTAGGACCTCATGCAAACTTCCCAGATGATCTACCACTCAGCTTCATTCCAGACTTATTTTACTTTTTATTTTACAACAAGGTCTCTCTAAGATGCCTACACTGAAGTTGAACTTAAAATCCTCCTGCATCACCTTACAAAGTATCTGGGTCCATAGTCCTAACACTACATTAGACTTTAAAGAAATACTTAAATACCAGTCTTCTATGTTAGACAGGTACCTAAGTGCGAGGAAACAGTGACAGTCATCCTAGCTCTCGTTTTCTTCTAGTATGATGCCCATACTTCACCCAGAGTCTATGCTCCCCGACTTTAAACTTGATTGACATACGCATAGGTGCTTCACACTAGCCACATGGCTGGTCATGAGAGACAGCATAGCTTCCACTTGTCACTTTCTTTTATAGAACACTTACTAAGAGATGTCAATATTTAAGAACTCTACTGCTTCTGAATGAAGGATCTTGGGATTTTTTTTTCATGCAAAGATTACACAGGTAATGAGTTAGATGACTTAGACTCGATCTCATCCAATCCACAAGCTATTAGAATACATAGAATCCAAACCCTAATGGGAGTGAGTCTCAGAGTGGCTCCTGGTCTCTCACTACAACTACAGAAGAGACTCAGGTTAAAGTTGCCTATTTCAACCACTGCTGAATTCTGTATCACAGACACTGACGTTCTCTAAAAATTATTTTTGTTGTCTTAAGCCACTAAAGTTTTTGGCCTCTGGTGCAGCAGTAGACCACTGATATAAGGCTCTTTCATGGAAGTTGGACCATAAGAAGAAGGATTCCTGAATGGATGGAATTACCTCAACGTATAACCTGCGGATAGCTTGAAAGCTGGGTAGTAGGAGTCTCATTTACCTTATTTGTTGCTGCTATTGTGACTTGCTGATGCTTGTCAATACTTCCAATGTGCTGGGAGCTGTCATTACTAACAACCCACTGAAGCTATACTTTGTCTACTGTCTCCCTGCTTGGCCAGTAAGAAAGTTAAAGCTTGGTAAGAAACTGGATACTCTGGTCCTTGTTAAAAGAGAGAACAAAATACCCACAGGCAGAGTTGCAGAGACAAAGTGTGGATCAGAGACTGAGCAAAAGACCATCCAGAGACTGCCGCACCTAGGGATCCACCCCATATACAGTTATAAAACCCAGACACTATTGTGGATGCTAACAAGTGTTTGCTGACAGGAGCCTGATATAGCTGTCACCTGGGAGGCTCTGCCAGTGCATGAGGAATACAGAGGGGGATGCTCTCATGCAACCATTGAACTGAACACAGGGTCCCCAATGGAAAAGATAGGAGCTGAAGGAGTTTGCAGCACCATAGGAGGAACAACACTGTGAACCACCCAGTATCTCAGAGCTCCCAGGGACTAAACCAACAATCAAAGAGTAAACATGGAGGGACCCATGGCATTTGCAGCAGAGGATGGTCTTGTTGGAAATCAAAGGGAGGAGAGGCCCTTCATCCTGAGAATGCTAGATGCCCCATTATAGGCAAATGTCAGGACAGGGAAGTGGGAGTGGGTGGATTGGTGAGCAGGGGGAGGGGTGGGGATGGGTTAGGGTATTTTCACAGGGGAACCAGGAAAGGGGACAACATTTGAAATTTAAATAAAAAACATAATAAAAAATGACAGAGAGGATGTAACGTGCTGACTCTTGTAACCTTCAACCTTGTGACCTTCAGCCTTGCAACCTTCAGCCTTGCAGTTGACTATAAGAATGTATTGCTTGAGTTACAACACAGAGTGTGTTCTTCACAAATGATTTCATTTTCCCCCAATAAAGTTCTCTGATCCAAAGAGAGAGAGAGAGAGAGAGAGAGAGAGAGAGAGAGAGAGAGAGGGAGGGAGGGAGGGAGGGAGGGAGGGAGGAAGGAAGGAAGGAAGGAAGGAAGGAAGGAAGGAAGGAAGGAAGGGAGACAGAGAGAGAAAGAAAGAAACAAACAAACAAACAAACTGCAGACCTGCATAGCAGTCATGATAAAGGCACCCTGCACTGGTGAACCTCTCTTCCAGACACAACCTTCTACCTCATTCTCTTTACTTTGGACACTCTTCAGGGTTAAGGGAAATACATAAACTCTTGAAGTGATGATAAAACTGAAGAGTAACTACAGGAATGATGGCCTGGGGCTTGAGGGAGGAGGCAGCTCAGTGGGTAAGTCCTTTGCCATGTAAGCATGGGGTCTCTAGTTCAATCTCCAGAGCTAACATAAACAGCTGAGCCTGGGAGCGTGTGCCCACTGCTCCTTGCTGAGGAGGAGAAAATAGGAAAATGCCTTGGAGCTAGCTGCACAGGCAGGCCCGCTGCTTCCATGAGAGACCGGATCTTAAGTAGTAAAATGTAACTAGAGGATGATTGAGGAAGACATCTATCTTATTTAAGGATACTATTGCTATGGTAAATCACCATGGTGGAAAGTAAGTTGGAGAGGAAAGGATTTATTTGGTGTATACTTCCACATCATTGTCATCAACAGAGGAAATAGGAAGTCAGAGCAGAAACTCAAAACAGACCAAGAACCTGGAGATAGGAGCTGATAGGCCACTGAAGGGTGCTGCTCACTGGCTTGCTCCTCATGGCTTGCTCAGCCTGCTTTCTCACAGAACTATCCAGGGCTATCTGCCCAGAGATGACACCATCCACAATGGACCAAGCCCTCAACCCATCAATCTCTTATATAAATGCCCTACAGGCTTGCTTATAGCCAAATCTTATGAAAGCATTTTATCAATTGAGATCCCCTCCTCTCAGATGACTTTAGCTTGTGTTAAGTGAACATAAAATGATCCAGCACATCACCCTCTGGCTACCATACATGTGCACAGACACACAGACAGAAAAGCAGAAGCCAGATGGTGTGTGTGCACTGTCTGATAAAGCCATACCAACACACAACTCAGAACTCCAGGATGGTTCTTAGGCACATAACAGCAGGAGGGCTCCAGTAGCCTCTATAGGAGGTTTCTAAAGGTGAGCACTCTCTGACTATAAGCATCTGGTTGGAGGAAGCTGCAGTTGCTAGTTTTTGCACACACTAATTAGTCATTGGTAAACACCCAGTCATGCATACACCGACCACATTTGTACTTGAAATAGAGGAAAGCTTTGCCAGTTCTGAACCTGATCTTAATGGGAAGGCTTTGCCATTTCCCTGTGTCTGAGGCCATGAGTCATTCACATGGCCCTGCCCATTTCAACAATTACATTCACTTCAGATTTTATCTGCCCTTTTCACAGAACTTCCTTGGCTCCACACAGAGCAAAACTGGTTAGAACCAGTCCCGTGAAAAATTGTGAGCCTAATGATACTATTTCGTGAGCCCAAACAAAATTTTCTGGTCCTGTAGAAAAAAAAAATCTAATTAGTGGCTCCCAAATTTTAGCAAACAATTGAACTAAATATATTCATAGAAACCAGAGCAACTACTTTGGGTCATAACAACCCATCCCAAGGAAGATGGAATTACCAGATAGATGGTGACATTGGGGTGTGGCCTATAACCATGTTAAATCTTGTTCTACGATATAATAAACACTGAGTGTTCAAAATGCTGGTATTGACAAAAGAATGTTTTCCTTATTGAAACAAAGAAGATGGAAGGAAAAAAATTTAAATTTTGTCTCCATCTGTAGAAAGTGCTATATTTAAGACAACCACTTTAAAATGAAAGAGCTGGCAGCAACTCAACGCTGCAGCTTCCTTTCCTGAGGCATCCTAACCATGTGTTTCCCTCGGGGAGAAATCACACCTAAACGCCTTCTCTTATAAACCGTTAAGAAGCACCACTGTGTTTAAACTTCAAGATGGAGCTGGTGGTCTCACTGTGTGTGTGTGGTAGCTGTGGGTGGGATTGGAGTGTGAAGTCCCCATCAAAATATACAGCAATCAGAAATGTTGTCACTAGCTCACATGATGGACACCACAGTTCCACACCCTCACTGTCACACACACATGGCGTGCTGGAGGTCCAAAAGCATCACTATAGTTCATAAAACCAAAGAGTACTTTTTTCCCCTCTATGTGACATTTGTTGTGTAAATATGAATTCCAAATGCAGGAATAAATGACTGAAGCATAATTTCACTGAAATGTTTTTCTAAATCACATTTCCTTAAGGCTGAACAATGGTGCTCACAGCTCTGTTGGTAGAAGCCTGGAAATGTCTTTGAAAGACACAGCAGTGGGATCAAATTGCCGCCTTTGGATTTTATCTGCTCATCCCAAGATAGAATCCGTACAGATAAATGAATGAAGATGGTGAGTCATAAGAATCCAAGTGGGAAGAAAGAACCAGGCAGAGGCAAACTACAGTCCATGCCTACCACCTTGGGAATGAAGGCTATTACGAAACAGAGTCACAGTGAGTCTACCTGTGCAGCCTCTAGAAATACCATGAATTAGGGCTAAAGACAAGAAGGCTCAGTGGTCAAGAACCCTTGCTGCTCTTCCAACCCTGATTCCTCAGAAACCCACAGGACATCAGCCAAACACCTGTGTTTGTATCTCCAGAAAACCCCATGGCTCTTTTGTGGGAACATGCACTCCTGAAACACACACAAACACACACACACACACACACATATGATAGATAGATAGATAGATAGATAGATAGATAGATAGATAGATAGATATACAGATACAGATATAGATATATGAGAGAGAGAAAATAAATATATCTTAAGTATAATAAATAGCATGAATGACCCCTGGAGTGATCATATATCCATCTGACAATGTCACTGATGTAGAGAAAGTTTCCTTAATATGTGTCTTCACTTGTCCTTTACAACTCTGCAACCCCTCCCTCCCTCCCTCCCTTCCTCTCTCCCTCCCTCCCTCTACTTCCCATGTTTCTCCCTGTCTTCCTATCTCTGGCAGAGTCTACAGCTAACTGATTCTCAAAGTTCCTTTTCTGCATGTTTGTCTGATCACCCAAACTGAACTGAGAACCACACTGAAGCATGGTGCACCATTCACATAAAAATAAAAGACTGCAGGGAAGGACTTGAATGCCCTTCCGATCTAACATTTATAAATTATACTGGTTCTGTTTCTAATTCCCCCCCAACACACACTGTACCTCTGACTTTCATGTGAAAATTAATGGTATTACTTTTCTAGTCCCTCAGGCAGACAGAGTATAAACAAATGTCTCTTCCCATTCCTACAAGGAAAGATCAAACTAAAATGGGTCTCATTAATTTTTCCTTCAAACTCACTTTGATTTTCTTCTGGCTGTTCCTTCTTTGCCCCTCTCACTTCCTTCCCAAGGATCTGGACGTTATCTTCTCATACTAGGCTACCTCAGTAGCCATGGACTCTAACCCCATTTATTTTTTCCTTCTCTTATTCCAAAATACTTCTATATTTTTAAAATTGAAATGTAATTACATCATTTACCCCTTTCCTTTCCTCCATCCAATCCCTTCCATGTGGTGTGTGTGTGTGTGTGTGTGTGTGTGTGTGTGTATTTCTATTACAAATACATAAATATAATCTAATCAGTCTTTTTGTTACTTATGTGTATATGATTTCAAGACTGACCACTGGTATTATATAATTAATTGCAGGAAGCTCTTTCTTAGAGAGAAATTAGCAATTTCTCCCACTCTCAGCATCCCTTGGTTTCCTATAGTTCTTTGTCTGGGTTTAGATGGCTCTTCATTGACTCCAAACTACAGCTGAAAGCCCTTCTCCATGTGTCTTCTGGCTCTCCTGCCAGGCTGTGACAATACTCTGGAGGAATGGGATCCCCCCCCACTGCCTGTGGGAAAGTAACACTGGACACCACTTTGGAAGTCAGTTTGGCAGTTTCTGAAAAACATAAATATTCTCCCACCTTTGTGCCAGGTTCCGTTTTAAATTTTTCCTTGGAGAAGTGAAAGGTATATGAAAAGGTTCACACATGAACATTCATAGAAACAGCGTTGGAAATAGCTAAGAACTAGAGGCAGTCAGGATGCTTATCGCCATGTAAATAGAAAGATGGCAGGAAATCTACCCAGTGGAGTGCTATGTAACAAGACAAAGAATGAGCTATTCATACATCTGTAACATAGATGAGTCAAAGAATAAGCCCAAGAGAAAAAAATCCAGGAAAAGTATGTAATTAAAGGAAACTAGTACTATGATTGAGGTTGAGACTGTGCCTAGATTCGTGAGTACCTGTTCAATCCCCTTCCTTCTTAACATTGCAAAACAGGTAGGAAAGGAATAATAACAGCTGGTGACGTGGCTTATTTGGCAAAACGCTCACTCGTAGAAACATGAAGACCTGTGTTCAAGTTCCCAACGCCTCTGTAAATGGTGGAGCATGGTGACCACATTTGTGACAAGAGACTTGGAGAGTCAGAGATCCTGCATCTCTGCAGCTCACCGGCCCGTCAGCCCAGCCTGGTTGGCAAGCACTCTTCTGGCCGACATGCACACATAGACATCTGTGTGCATACACATGCATACACGAAAGAAATACATGGCATGTAAAGGCACAAATAATTGGAGTGCATCCCTGGGGACAGAGAAGTCGGGATATATAAAGGTTACTTGAAGAATCATGAGTCCAAGAAACTCTCGGCACAGATGGCCTGTGAGTTGCCTTATTGGAGTTATTGCTCTGACGGTTATATACACATGTCAAACCTAGTCAATCTGTGCATATAGAATGTTCACTGTGTTATGTGTTAATAGTATTTTAACTAGTTTAAAGGAATATTTTCAGGCCACTTACCTTACAGGATACCTTCCATGAATCTAACTGTCCAACTAACTAATCTAACTGTCCAACTAATTCAGGGTTCCATTGAAATGTACCCATACACATATTCCAGACATACTAGAAAAAAGAGAGATGCAGGTAGAGAGACAGAGACAGAGAGAGGAACACAATAGGATGTTTTAAATCTACGGTTTGATTGGTATGCCACAGATACTATAGTTTTCTGCTAGAGTAGGCATAACCTGAGTACAGATATGATGTTCCAGTGATGAAATGCACTTAAGTACTCTGCTGATTTCCAGACAATACAGTGTGGACCACCAAGTACTTATCTTCTAAATGATGGGGTTCCCAAGGTTTAATATTAGGCCAAGGATCACAGGTCTAATAAATGGCTAAAATAGAAACTCAACCAATACTTTCACGATGCTCTTCACAATTCCATAGTGCTTTCCATTCATTAGTTGTGTTCTGGAAACAATATTTAGGTTCTGTCTATCTAGTAGTAATTTATTTCGATCAATTGACTCCCTTCATGTTGTATCTTGATACAGGACCCTCTCTTCTGGGAGGCAGGCTCAAGGTATTCTGAATATTTATTGTCCAGTGGACGTGATAAAAGTATTCCCTTTACTGGAAATCCCTACTGGGAAATGGTGACAGAACAGGCAGAGTTGGCTCCTACTGCGTATTTTCCCTTTAGAACTCAGGCCAATACCACAGGCAATGCCTCTGCTGTCTGCCCAGTTCAATGTCAGAAACACTGAATTTTCTTCTACACAGGGCCATGTAGATTAAATCAGGAGAGGTAGCCACCTTCCCTTAAACAACACCAAAAAGGAAGAACATGTCACCAATTTAAATAAGTGGGTGTTCAGTGGTATTGGGAGCCTATTACTCATAGCTGAAAATTATTGCCATAAACATTGCTTGGATGAAACGTCTTACTAAAGCCACTTGAACTGCAAACAGAAATGCTAACACACACACACACACACACACACACACACACAATTATACAATTATTTGTTATTTTACAATTAAACTCATCTAAATGATCTTTTCTAAACACAAGTTAACACACTACGTATGCTGATTTCTAAATTATAATCAATTCTCAGCAATTTGCAGAGGCTTTGTGTGTGCTTGACAATTGATACTGATAACACTACTCCAGGACTGCTGAGTCTAACCTGTTATGAGGCATGAAATTCACAGTAAGAGCTCTTCTACATTCCTCACATGCCTTATCTCATTTTATGTTTACCTTGTCCACGAAACAAGAATAAAGACCAGCATAGACCATAAAGCATCAGAGCTGTGCACCCGTGAGTATGACTTCAACAACCTTGCTTGCACTCTTAATACCAGCAACACACTCGGATAGGATGTGGACCTCGCAATAAAATTTTAGAGTCAGAGTTCAAATAATTACTTCATGTTCTCCCTCGGGAATCTAATGAAGGAAATGGTTTTGATATTTCATTAAAATAACAAGTTCAAGAATGGGGAAAGAGGAACAAATTAACACCAAGGATGTTTGATAATAGCCTCATTGAAACACACACACACACACACACACACACACACACACACACAGAGAGAGAGAGAGAGAGAGAGAGAGAGAGAGAGAGAGAGAGAGAGAATCTTTTTTAATGTTCTGTCTGTATCCCCTCCCCTCCAAAGGTGCTCTGTGTTAAGGTTCTAAAGACTCAGCACAATGTGGCCTGATTTGCATTTTCTCTTATTGACTGGGTGACCAGAAGGAGAATGCCCCACTTTCTAGAACACAGGTAGCCGGTTGCCTTTTCTGAACCTAATATACCTGTCTGAATATACTTGGGTTTTGAATATTAAATTGGACAAGATTTTAAAAAACTTGAACATTTTCTTTTTCTGTTTGGGAGAGGGTTTCTTCTTCTTTTAATTAGATATTTGCTTTATTTGCATTTCAAATGTTATCCCCTTTCCTTGTTACCCCTCCGAAAACCCCCTATCCCATCCCCCATCCCCCTGCTTACCCTATCCCCCCTTTCCTGACCTGGCATTCCCCTATACTGGGGGCATTGATCCTTCAAAGAACCAAAGGGAGAGAGAGAGACAGAGACAGAGACAGAGACAGAGACAGAGACAGAGACAGAAGGAGGAAGATCTTAAATAAAGTTATACCTAACCCAAACCAGACAAGAGAAACTTCCTTTTGAATTGTTGACCAAAGTAGACCATTGTCTCTCAAAGCAGTATTGAGTATTGATATAACCCTTGGTTGCATCTCAGAGGTTGAAAGTAACTGCCTATTTCTGAAGATACTGTTCCCTTAGGACACGGGGTTTCAGCTGTATCCAATTGGAAAGCCCTTTCCTGAAGTCTAGATTTTATGGGTGCCAGAAAATGCTATGCAAGCTGCCAGGAGAGGGAAGAAATTAACAACTAATAGTCCTACCCAGCAGCAACACCTAGGAACCTGGACTATGACCAACATAAAAAATATGATTAAAAGTGTAATAAGTGGCCTCCATATTTTAACAGCAACTGATAGCTGTCTAATTGGATGTAAGGCCCACTCAACAGGAGGGAAATTATGCCTAGTACTAGAATGGTAGGCAGCTTCCCAGGGCTATTGAGCTCATAGATCTTAAGAGAGAAATTTGCATCACCATTTTGCTTAGACCAGCATAATTCCTTACTACATCTTAAATCTTATCCTTACATCCACAGATAAATATAGCTACCTCCCCTCATCAAAGAAACTTTTCTTTACAGCAAATGGAAACCATCATAGAAAACCACAACTGGACACAAGACAGATATCAACAGATAGTAAGGAGCCTAGTTCCAACTGATATATCTGCATCATGGCTCCAGAATCAATGGCTCAGACAACAGTGTAGAAGAGGAGATAGAAAGACTGTAAGAGCCAGGAAGTCTGCTGTGAAACAAAGTTCTCCTAGAGATGGCTGCAAAAACAAAACTGGAGCAGTGGTAGTACCAACAGACATGCAGACCCACAAGGGGAAAACATTTATCCTGTCCTCCCCCAAGACTAAGTACTACAGGCAACTAATGACTACTGGGTGAGGGAGAATTAGTCTCCCTGGGTATGAGTTCACTAATTGGTTGTCCAATAGAAAGGAGTCATCTCTAGAACCATATACACATACTCAGCAAAAGCAAAATCAGTAGAATGTGTTTATATATTTTGTGTATACAAATGTGTGTGTGTGTGTGACAATAATAATCAAAGGAAAATATACTATCAATTTGAGCATGCAAAGCATGGGAGAGTCTAGAAAAAGAAGAGGCAAGGAGGTATGCAATGTGACTATTTCAACTGAAATATACAAAAATATTTTTTTAAAAAACGACTTAAGATCTAAATTTCCTCTTTAAAAGAGTACACAGTAGGGCAGGAAAAACTGGTTCCATGGTTAAGAGTGCTCGCTACTCTTGAGGAGGACATCAGTTGGGTTTCTAGTGCACGTGGGAGGAGGGGGAAAGGAGGAATGGATACAGAAAATGTGGTATATTTATACAATGGAATACTACACAGCAATTAAAAATAATGAATTCATGCAATTTGTAGGTAAATGGTTAGACCTGGAAAATATCATCCTGAGTGAATTAACCCAATCACAAAAGAATGCACCTGAAATGCAATCACTGATAAGTGGATATTAATGAGCCCAGAAGCCCTAAATACTCAAGACACAAATAGCAAGTCAAATGATTCCCAAGAAGAAGAAAGGAGAGGACCCTGGGCCTGTAAAGATTGCTTCCAGTTTAGTAAAGAAACCGAGGGGGGAGGGGGAATTATTGGGGAACAGATGGGGGGGAGAGGAACTATGGGAACTATGGTGGGTGGGAACTGGGAAAGGGGAAAGCCTTTGGAATGTAAACATAGAATATAGAAAATAAAATTAAAAAAAAAAAAAAAAAGAAAATCACCCTGCTCTAAATAAAAAAAAAAAAAAAAAAAAAAAAAAAAAAAACTCTATAAAACCCTCGCTCCAAGGAATCTGACGCTGCTCTCTTTGGACCTCTTACATGCTAAATGAAAATAAACTTTAAAAATAAAAGTACCTAATTCAATTTTGGACCTGCTTTCATATGTGCAGAAATATTAATAAAGGCTTTTTTTTCTATTAGGAAATCTAATAAGAACCAAAGAAATAAATAAAGTGGTTGTATACAGCCTTTGAAGGCAGTAGAATAGACCACAAGGTACAATATGCTTTGGACTACTAGATATTTATATTTCAAATACTTTCAAAAATCACATTAGCTTTTGAAAACTCTATTTTATCCACCCAAATCTCACCTACCCCTCGACGACACCAGCCTTCCCAGGGTCTCAGGAAGTGGCCAACTGGAACATTCTCTGGACAATTGGCAGCTGGCATCAATCAGCTCATAAAATCCAACTTGTCAGCTAAAACCAGTAATATTTCTTAAGCAAGACAATCTGCTAAACAGCTTATGTCTTAAATCTATGAAAAACATTTGCAAAAACACATTTTGTGCTTGCTCTTCCTAAGCTCTGAGGCTGCAGATGTTTCAAAAACCACTACTCTGGAAGTTGTCCCAGGCATCTCTTATCCACAGAACCCAAGGACATGGTCTAGGCTCCACTGTTAGCAGCAGACCATACTCTGATAGGTGACGTGGGAGCAGATTTCCTTCGTGTGCTGGGTGGGGGAGAGTGTCTTGCTTCATCTTGTTCAATTACACAGCACTTTCAATTGACTGCAAATTTCTGAACTGCTTCTGTTTGCACAGAAGTCCAAGCTACTCTGTAATCATTAGCTCCTGAAGTTACCCAGGACCATAGAGGGGTGATCCCCTAAGTGTCATCCACAAACAATGGTTTGAATGAACACTCTGGAAGACTTCTTGACATGCAACAAAGTAGAGGAAGGTTTCAGAAGAGATGAAGGTGCTTAATCATGACCCCTCTGTTTAGTTATCTCTGCTTCTCAACACTTCAAGCCACTGATAGCAAAGTAAGAAAATATTCCATAGCCCAACATCAATCACTGATGACACTCCTCCCTATCTAAGAAAGAACACCCTCAGATCCTCCGCTGACCCTTGCGTAAAGACTCCACAGGTCACTCGAGGAATCAACACACTACTTTCAGTGTAAGATCTTCATGAGCACTGCCTTATAAACTTGATTCCACTATGTTTTGTATGCTCATGAGTAGAAGCGTACATCAGGGATGAAGTTGTGGCTCCTGTGGCTTGTCTTGATCTATCCCCCCAATGAACTTTATGCATCCATAGCCTGATACATTCTGAGCATACTCACAGTTTTTCCTCACAGCCACTCCTTATCTTTCTACTTCCCTCATTTCAGTAAGTGAAAATGCCAGCGGTCCACACATCCAAGCAACACCACCACGTCTGCCTCATCCTCACATCCAACAAATCAACTCCTGAAAGTTTTGCTTTTCAAATCACTTTCAGATTTATTCTCTGCCCTAGATGGCATTTCCCTATCATCTTTCTCCTAACATCCAGCAGTAGCTTTTCAACTAAGCTCCTCCGCCAATGGGCTTGCAAGCAGCACACTTCCCTCTCCTGAACCTTTCAGTGAATCCTAATGCAGTGAGTGTGACAGCCTCAAATTACTTAAACATCTTAGATTGCAGCTTGAGGTTCCAGAAATAACTGAAAGCCAAATGCCTTTTAGAATCTAGCCTTGCAAGTAATATAACAGCCCATCCACCACTCTTGACTTCACAAAGTCAAAAACCCAACCACATTCAAGGGATACTGTTTGGAAGGAACACATGCCAGGGAGTTTGCCGTCATATCTTAAAGCCACCATATCCACCTCTCTTTCATGTTGTACTCAAGAAAAACAGCTGCAGATTCCCCAGATGTGCCTTGCGTATGCTGTTTCCCAAATGGAATATATTCCTCCTCTTTATAGGCAGCCCTTTCTGGTTTCTCCAGGATTATCAACACTAATTCAGTGTGATACTTTCACCAGCCTTGCCTACTGGACTTGAATCCTAGTGTCTCTCGTGGACAGAGGTCCCACAGAATTTCATCAAGATGGGTTGTCAGGGAAGAACCAGACAGCCCTCATCCTTTAAAGCTTCACATGATAATCATACTGCTGGCCCAACCCACTTGCAGAATCTGGAAGTTCCCTCACTTGGCTGGAGTGTCTGATCCAGAAAGAAGCATGTGACAGAGACAGGCTATAAAGAATGTATCTGGGAGTAACCCTTCCTCACACTGTATCAGCTCTGCCTTTGACTTCAGGACAACGTCTCAGAACCCCAGAGCCTCTTTCTTAGCCATCTAGTAGTCTTAGTGTCTGTTTATTATTATGTGAAATGTGACATGTGCTCTAAGAGTGAATACCAGTTATTAAATTTGGAATAAAAGAACTATGATTGGCAGCAGCCAGCAATGAGGGAAATCAAGAATACTTGGCAAACTGAAATCAATGAAATCAGTGCAGATTGTGAATTTGTTGTTGCAGAGTAAGTTCTGACACTGTGGAAAGACACAGATATCTTCATCTATGTTGCTGACATAGCGTGCTCACAAGTCCTGGCAAAGAGGGAAATGTAGGGCGGATGCCGACAAGAAGGAAAGCAAGGAAACTGAGCCAAATGCTGGCCAGTGTTTTAGATAGAGGGTCACAAGTACACCCCAGAGCTGGTGAGAGGGTGTGGCCAAAATCTTAGGGTCCAGTTAGACTCAGGGAGGGAGTCATGGCGGCACACAGTTGAAGTTGATCACCTGTGGTATATTCTTTCAGGCCTTTATTCCAGTCTTTTAAGTTATTCGGGTCTTTTAAGCTTGAATATTTTATAGTTCCTTGTCTAGATATAAACTATTCCTTCCATAACCTCCTGAACACACAGCTATTCTTATTTATTAAAGAATGGCTTCAAGGCCTGCAAGATGGCTTAGCAAGTATTTTAGTTTCATGTCTTGCTGTAATAAAAAACACCCTGACCAAAAGCAACTTTAGGAGATAAAGATTTTATTAGGCTGACAATTCCAGGCCACAGTCTATCATGAAGGGACTCAAGACAGGAATATGAATTCCACACTTTCTATTCCATGCAATGTTACCTGAGTGGTCTGGAAAGTTGGCTCAGGGCTTAAGAAAGCTTGTTGCTCATGCAGAGGATCCAGTCCCCAGATGATGGCTAACAATCAACTGTAGTATCAGTCACAGGGGGATCTAATGACCACTTCAAGCCTCCAAGGTCACTGCATGCATGACATGCAAAGACACACATGAGGCAAAAAAAACAAACAAAAACAAAAAGAAAAGGAAACTCAGACATATAAAATTTAAAAATAATAATAAAAATTTTAAAACAGACTAACAAACATTACCTCCAACCAAGGAACCCATTTCACAGCCAAAGAAATGTGGCAGAAACCATGGAGGAGTGTGCTAATTATCTGGCAGGCTTATGCTAAGCTAGCTTTCACATATAGCTCAGGACCACCTGTCTAGGGAATGGCTCACCCTGCAGTGGGCTGGGCACTTTCACATCAATGAACAATCAAGACAATCCCTTACAGACATGCCTATAGGCAAACTAATTTCTCAAATGAGATTCTCTTCCCCATCTGTATCTGATTAACAGTTAAATTAACTAATCAAAACAGGTGGTAGTGTTTGCTATAGAAGCCTGAAGATCTCAGTTTGATCCCAAGAACCCACAAAATGGTATAAGAAGAGAATGCACTCCATAAAATTGTCTTCTGACTTCTATGCATGGGTTTTGGCATGTGCTTTCCATCCTCCTATTAAAAAAAAAACCAAGCATGTTAGAGAGTTTATGACCCCTAGGGGAAAAATAGACTCAATGCAATTATAATTAAAAGATTTATTGATTAGCTCCTAGCAAGATGACAATCTCTGATCAATAAATGACTTAATTATAATTGGACCAAATCTATGATCTTTTCCCAGGGACAGACACACACACACACACACACACACACACACACACACACGAAGAAAAACCAAAATATTTGTGCATATATACTTTCTCTAAGTTCACACATTAATTCTACCACTACCTAATCTACAGTCCTAAGGAGATTATTCAATTTTATTTTTCTGTCAATGAAAATAACAACATAGGATTGTTCATGATTAAAAAAGAATACACCTGGAAGCTCCCATTCTGGAAGTTTAAGTCATGATTGTTATTAATATAGGGGAATAGAATCAAACTACGGGAGTAAAAACACGTAAGTCCTTGACTTCCTAATTGTGTGATCTTTAACATAGTATTAGGAAATTAGGGGGAAATATCATCTGGTGTACCATGTTCCTAGGGAAGGTTAAATCTCCTCTCAGGATTCTAAGTCACATTAAAAAAGAATTTAAGAATAACTCAGAATGGAGCTTGAGAGCAGCATTATTAGAATTATTAATTTTATTAATGTTTAAAAGATAAAGAATGCTCTCTAGAACTATGTTTCCTGCAGGAAGAGTTGGAGAAGAAAGAAAGCCATGCCATTCACAAACAGTACATGACCGAAGGGTTTAGGCAGAGGTTGGGATGATTTCATAGAAAAGAGAAAGTTCAAAGCCCAAGGAAATGTGCCAAGGCTTTGGCAAAAGAAAGTAGAAGAGATAAAAGGAAAAGGAGAAAGGCAAATTTTCTGTGTAATTCAACAATTTGGTCAGAGATGAGCAGAGCCACGCGCATCCCCAAGTGACTTCATTAAAGGTGGGTTTCTGTGATGGAAACTGCATCATCTCTTTACTGGGATAATTACTCCTACTCTCTCTTTAGCTTGGACCAAATCAGCCTTCCTGGGGAGTGAACTCTGCCAGATGATTGGTAGGGTTAGCTGGATCAATTTACATTTGAAGTATCTTGGAATATTAAGCTCCAGTCAAGGCCAAGGGTGTATTCCATTCTTTCAAACAGAAGGAATTAGTTTCCTGAATGAGCCTCAACGTAGCCCCTGATCAAGGTACTGAATTCCTCCAAGCTTTGATTATTCCAACTGCAAAATATGCGCTAACAACAAACTAAAAGAACTATTACGAGAACTGAGGCTGTGTCTCTTTGATATGTAACTGAATGCAAGTTGCTATTGTCATTATCATCTAAAGGTATATGTACATGCACACGAGATTTCACATGATCTAGCCTAGCCTCAGACTCTATGTAGATGGGATAACCTTGAACTCCTGAGGGGTTCTGGGATTCCAAGTATCTATTACACATCCAGTTTCAATGGTGCTACAGATGAACCTGGGGCTTCCTGCATCCTAGACAAGCATTCTTCCAACTGAACCTAGGAAATGTCTTCTTAGGACTGTCTCAGGTAACACTCCTGCTCCTCTCCCTAACCACATACCAACGATAAGTCAGGCCTCCCCTTCCCTTCTATGGGAAATTTCTATTTTAGTTTCATTTAAAGCGTTAGTTTTACTGCTAAGGAATGAAGAATTATGCCATAAAAGGAATAATTATGTCTTCTCCTGCAGACTATAAGAGAAAAGCACAACATTCAGTGTCTGACTAGGTGTCACACATGCCACAGAATAAACATCTAAACAACAGGAAGAAGCTAATTAAAGGCAGCCATCTTGCTTCTTTTCACCCTTCACTTCCCAGTCATCTCTCACTTTCTACCTCCCAAGAGTCTGAGCTTGGAACTGGTTAGAAAAAGATAGGCCTCTACCCGCCTGGCAGAAATAACATGGTGCTACTGTAATTGCAGAAAATTTCATGACTATTTCAGACCCAGTTCCTACCTAACTGGTGAGAAGCCCCCTTCTGACAGAAGAAGACTGGATAAGATTCATCTCAGCATTCCAGAGAAGACTGAGAGCACGAGCCACAGTTAAACTGCACACCGAAGAATGGGTCTGATTACTCTGTTTTACAATACGTCTCTAGACTACAACCAACAAGAACTGCTGTAGCTTTCCTCTTGAGGTCGATAAAGAAATGCATTTCTGGTGGTTTAAAGATGTTTTCCTTTGCCTCATGATTATGTTGTTGGATATTGAAACCTACTGTGTTTCATACACTTATATGATCATTCTTCTCTGTTCTATTGGACTTGAGAGTGTCACAAACTTTAAATTCTAAAGGGAAATTTTGCAGTTTCTTCACATAAAACTCGGCTCTCCTCTTTCTAAGAACTCATGCTAGCTGGTGCTCCAGATGCTGCTCAAAGACATTACGAGCTTTGCTGTTGCTGCACACTGCAGACATTTCCATGTGCATAAAAATCTGCCCCGCCACATTTATGTGTTTATGTGTTTGAACACAGTGTTCTTTATGTAAGCAATGGGTCCTGTGAGTCATGAAGATGGAAGTATAAGTCAAGCGAAGGAACCAACCGTATTTGGGAAAATATTGGGCAAAAGAAAATAATAATAGCCAACAAGATTGGTATTGTGTTTGTACGTGGTGGTGCGGATTTGCCTGGGTCGTGTAGGCGCTGAAGTGCACGGTTGCTGCAATGTCAGATGGGTCTATGGGTGGCATTCGGTGATGGTATTTGGCTAGGGCTTCATGGAATCCTTCAAATCTGGCCCTTACCAGCTACCTCTTAGTGACAGGTTCACCCAGGATTACCAAGAATCGTTATTAACAAGGTACCCTTTAGCCCTCAAATCCCACTATGGAGTCCCAGTGAGATGTTCCACCCACCCTCTCCCAGAGGGTGTCTGAAGGTGCAGAGCCCAAACCCTACGACAAATTTCAACTGTATTATCCCGCAGAAGAAAAGCTTTTCCTATACATCTGGAGCCATGGGTAACACCATGTGTATATCTCGTTGATGTTTTTGTCTGTGGGAGCGCTGGGAGTACTTGGTGGCTCATATCCTTGTTCCTCCTATGGTGCTGCAAACCCCTTCAGCTCCTTGGGTCCTTTCTCTAGCTCCCCCTATGCTCAGTTCAATGGCTGGCTGAGAGTGTCGCTCTTTGTGTTTGTCATGCTCTAGTAGAGTATGGCTCCAGATGCATAGGCAGCAGAGGATGACCTTGTTGGACATCAAAGGGAGGTCTGGAGGTCAGGTCCTGGAAAGGCTCAATGCAGCAGTGTAGGGGAATACCAGGACAGGGAAGCAGGAGAGGGTTGATTGGGGAGCAGGGGGAGGAGAGATGGCTTATGGGACTTTCGGGGGAAGGAGAGAATCAGGAAAGGTGAAATCATTTGAAATGTAAATAAAGAATATATCTAACAAATAAAATACAATACAATACAATACAATACAATAAAATAAAATAAAATAAAATAAAATAAAATAAAATAAAATAAAATAAAATAAAATAAAATAAAGCTTTTCTTTCAGGAAGGGAAAAGAGCTCATAGGAAGAAGGGTGAGAAATTCCTTTTGAATCCCTAAAGGAAGCTTTTCTCTAATGTTCCTCTTGGACGTCCACTGGAGTGAGAAAAGGGAAGGAATTTCAAGCCAGCTACTTCCTAGGCTCATGGGGAGACTACACGCTTATCTTACACAGGCAGCCATTTTGGGCAAGTTGGAGCAGCGTGCTCTCTGCCAGTATAAAATATGGTGCTGCATTCAGTGTGTTGACCAGTGCAACAATGGGTTGGAATGGGTTGGGGGATGGGGGCCAGAAAGTTCTCAGAAAGAAACTGACACCAACTGACGGAAAAATCATAACACTTAATCTGAATATACTGAATATGTAAATGCAATGGAGAAAAAATAAAAATTAAGTAAAAAGAAATAAGAGAAAAGTAAAAAATCTTTAAGAATTGTAAAAGTATCTGTTTTTACATGGTGATGAATTAGATAAGTTCTCTCTTAGGTTTTGTTTTAACTTATATATATATATATATATATATATATATATATATATATATATATGTATGTATGTATTTAGGCAGAATTTTGCTCTGTAGTCCAGGCTATTCTTAAACTCACAATCTTTCTGCTTCCTCTGCCCAAACACTAGTATTACAAGTGGGTACCACCATGCTCAGATTCTCCCTTTATAAACATATATTTTAGACTTTAGCAGCTAAAGCCATAATCAGTCACTGATTTCTTCTTAGTTTTTTTTTTTCATTTTGCTCTGATAAAATACTCTGACCAAAACATCTTAATGGAGAAAAGGTTTATTTGGCTTACATTACCCAATGTACATTCCAGTTCATCATGGTGGAGCTAGAAAAGCAGCAAGAGCTAGCAGTCCAGAACTTAAGCCTAGGGAATGGTGCCGCCCACTTTTAAAGTGGGTCTTGCCACCTCAGTGAATCTGATTAAAATCATGTCTATAGACTTGCTCAGAGATTGGTCTTCTGGGTGGTTCTAGAACTTGTCAAATATACAGTCAGAGTTGACCATCACAACTGATTAACAGGTAACAACGTTATGCTGATTACTAAAAACGAGTGAAAAGTAAAAGAGGCATGAATGATGTGGCGCCCTCCCCCTCCCCCACCTTCCCACAAACACCAGGAGATCAAGCGTGCACCATAACTGAGTCACCTATGAACCACTTTCCATGAAGTCCTCTCTCACTAAGAGCACTCTTTGGAATCATATGTGAATCCTCTGAGGATAACAAACAGAATCATGTAAATATATGGAAATAGAATACATGGAATATAAAAATCAAAATATGGAAAAATAAACATATATTCTAGACCGTTACTCTACTTTGGAGAAAAATAAATGTTTCTCTTTATTTATTCATTCATTCTTTCAGTTAGTTAGATATTTTGTTTAAACTCCAGATTTTATTCCCCTCCCAGTCTACCCTCCTACTATTCCACATCCCATATCTCCTTCCCAGCACCTCTCTCCACAAGGATGTCCCCCATTCCCACCCCTACCAGACCTTTAAACTCCCTGGGGCCTCCAGTCTCTTGAAGGTTAGGCGCATCTTCTCTGACTAAACCCAGACCCAGCAGCCCTCTGCTGTATATGCGTTGGGGGCCTCAAATCAGATAGTGTATGCTGCCTGGTTGGTGGTCCAGTATCTGAGAGATTTCTGGGGTCCAGGTTTATTGAGACTGCGGGTCCTCCTACAGGGTCACCCTCCCCCTCAGCTTCTTCCTGCTTTCCCCTAATTTAACCACAGGGGTCAGCAGCTTCTGTCCATTGGTTGGGTGCAAATATCTGCATCTGACTCTTTCACCTGCTTGTTGAGTCTTTTGGAAGGCAGCCATGCTAGGTCCCTTTTTGTGAGTGCTCCATAGCCTCAGTAACAGTGTCAGGCCTTGGGACCTCTCCTTGAGCTGGATCCCACTTTGGACCTGTTGCTGGACCTTCTTTCCCTCAGGCTCCTCTCCATTTCCATCCCTGCAGTTCTTTCAGTCAGGAACAATTATGGGTCAGTTTTGACTGTGGGATGGCAACCCCCTCCCTCATTTGATGCCCTGTCTTTCTGCTGGAGTTGGTCTCTACAAGTTCCCTCTCCTCCATGTCGGGCATTTCATCTCAGGTCCCTCTCTTTGAGTCCTGAGAGTCTCTCACCTCCCGGGCCCCTGGTACATTCTGGAGGGTCCCCCCAACCTCCTACCTCCTGAGGTTGCATGTTTCCATTCTTTCTGCTGGCCCTCAGGAATTTCAGTCCTTTTCCCCCACCCAATACCTGATCATGTCCCCCTCTCAGTCCCCCCCCTATTTCCCTCCCAGATCCCTCCCTCTCCCCCTTGTAGTTGCTTTCTTCTCCCTCCCAAGGGGGACTGAGGCATCCTCACTTGGGCCCTTCAGCCTGTTGAGCTTTGTGAGTTCTGTGGGCTGTAGCTTGGGTATTTGGCACTTTGCAGGGGTAGGGGTGGGGGTGGGAGGGTGGCTAATATCCACTTATCAGTGACTATATACCATGCCTGTCCTTTTGGGTTTGAGTTGCCTTTCTCAGGATGTATTTGCTAGTTCCATCAATTTGCCTGCCAAACTCAGGATGTCCTCATTCTTAATAACTGAGTCCTATTCCATTGTGTAAATGCACCACATTTTCTTTATCCATTCTCTGTCATGGGACATCTGGGTTGTTTCCAGCTTCTAGCTATCACAAACAAAATAAATGTTTCAAAGAATAAAATAAGAATCTTACAAATTTTTTCACTACTGTATTTCCTCATATGTCCAAGATCTTCAAAAGCCTCTTATTGAGCAATCAGTAGAACTTTTTGCTTGAGTCTCTGTCTCTGTCTCTCTGTCTCTCTGTCTCTCTGTCTCTCTGTCTCTCTGTCTCTCTCTCTCTCTCATACACTCATGTGCACATGCATGCTCGTACACACACACACACACACACACACACACACACACACACTCACACATATACAGAGGGGGGGGACAGAGAGACACAAGGCCTTTCTAATTATCATGTGAGTCATTGTCACTATATCACTGCAGACTGGCCTAAGCTAGAAACCTCCTGCCTGGCTTCCTGGGTGCTTGGGTCACATCGTCACGCCTAGTCTAATTTCTCTACTAGGAGTAGGCAACAGTGAGGCACTGTCTACCATGCTTTGTGGTCAAGATCTTGTGTTCAGTTTTGGGGACACCATTGCCAACACCATGAAAATCTTCAGGCAGCTTGTGCCGGTACCAGAACTAGTTAGGAAGTATGTCTCACATGGCACTTGCTAATGAAACAAAACATTCTAAATCCTGTTTTCTGCTGCCTGGATCTTTAATTGGGGGAGTGACAGAAGGGTGGGGTGTAACCTTCACATTTCCAGGTTTCCCTCCATGATGCTTTGTGGCTGAGGTGCTCGTGTAGCCCGTGCTTCTTGTGAGTGTCAGCCACTTGAGCAATAGGAGAATGGGTTTCTGGGATGCATTCCTAGCCTGGCACATCAGCAGTTGAAACTTCCTTTGAGCCCGTTGTACAAGCCATCTGTGCAGGCTGGCTCTCTTCCTGACTCCTGGTAGCTACGGGAGGGAGGTGAGGAAATCCGTTTGCTGAGGAAAACCAAGCAACATTGTATTAATTAAATTCACATCAGTGTTGTAAATATGCCCAGAGGCCAGGGCGATGAGTGTATTTTATAAATCAAATAAATGACTAATAACTTCTAGAGGTTGGTAAATGTAAGAAATGTTTGACGAATAGACATTGGCTGCACGAGGGTTATTCTTGCTAATTAAAACACACTCTGAGAGAATTAACCTGATTGGTGATCTAAATAAAACTGTTTCTGGGTGGATTTCCTTCTTTATGGAATTTTTAATTGCAACGGGAGGTAACCACATGAAAGTCATTCTCGATGAACTCCTTTTTTTTAATTTCTGAAATTAATAGATAAAAAAGAAGTGGGGACAGACATAAAACCTTCCATGCTTCTGATGGCTTCCATATCGAAGACACTTAGCTTTTGCTCTTGTCTTTAGTACCCACCCTAAACATTTCAGGAAATCAGGTGAAAAGAGTGAAGAGCAGAGGGGGACGATGGGAAAGAAAGGAAAGGAAAAGAAAAAATAAGAAAAGGGCCATTTCAGACAGTAGTTTGAATTCCTACCCATGTGTAGGAATTACCAAAATGAAGTGCAATGTCCAGGCCACCTCACGATGACTCTTAGATGAAAATGAATTATTTATGCTTATGGTTGAAACTACAGCAAAGTAGAAATTAAATTTGGGGAAAGTGGAACAGAGATTTTCTTGCAAAGTTTTCAACATGTTATTGTCATTTCCAATTTGGAGGTTATTCAAGCTGGTTTTAGCATCAGTTACCAGGACATGAGCACTCACTGGGCCAAGACATTCTTCAAGGTCTTGTGAGCTCAACCAGAACATAGCTGTATTTTAAACCAAAAAACACCTACTGTGGGAAACAGAAGTTACAGAAGTAAGAAAAACTTGCCTAAATTTATTCTCCTTGCGTTGATAAAAGAATCCAACATTGAGACATGTATCTTTCCCCTATGATGTTCTGAAATAAGTCGCAGTAAAAACATAAGACCAGGAAAGGGGAGAAAGGGGGGAAGAAAAAGAAGGATGAGAGGAAACAGGGAGGGAGGGAGAAAAGGAAAGAGGCAGGGTAGGAGAGATAGTGGGAAGGAAGGAGGGAAGGAGGGAGAGAGGGGAGGAGAGAGGGAGGGAAGGAGAGATAAAGGGAAGGAGGGAGGGAGGGAGGGAGGGAGAGGAAAGCAGGCAGGCAGGGAGACAGGCTTTAAATACACACAGAGGTCAGCAGTCTCCTAGTTCCCCCAATCTCAGCATCAGGAACAGACACCTGGTCACTTTGTTCTCAGTAGTGTGGTGAAAGCTGCCATGACTTTACATGTGTTCCATGACATGAAGAACATCAGAAAGACTTTGATCTAAGTATTTGTTAAGTTTCATTAGATGTATATAGATTGGGTAGTGAGATAGAGATACAGAGATAAATAGAGATAGAGAGATGATAGATACAGATATAAGTAGAGATAGAGATGTAAATAGAAATAGATGATACAGATAATAGATACAGATATAGATTTCCCAAACAACAATTTTGTAAATTTTGTAGAACTTCTTAAGTATCATTTGATTTCTAAAAATATATGACTAGATTGTCTTTGTATCTGGCTTTTTTCAGTCACAGTGTCTTAAGACACTTTAAGCGGTTTGAAGACTTGAGAGATAGCTCAGAGGATAAGAAAACTTGCTGTTCTGTGAGGGGAAATTATTTCAGTTCCCAGCACCCACTTTGGAGTATTCACAGCAGTTGTAACTCCATTCTCTGGGGTTCCTAAACCTCTAATCTCCCCCAGGAACCTGCAATCTCATGCACATACACACACAAAGATGTATAAAAATGTAGAACCAAAAACTTATAAATATAAATCTTTAAGCAAGGTTTTGGTCACTGGACTTAATTTCATGTTAGCAAAGCAAAAAGTGTATTGCTAAGTATTTGGGAAAATATAATCTTTGAATTGGAAAATGGCAGCCACTCAGAAGCCATTACATGCTGACTGGCCTTCAAGAAAGTTCAAAGGGCCTTGAGAATAAGTCGTCCTCTTCCTCTGCACAAGACACGCTGACACCTACTGAACACATACTCCTAGCATCCACCATTTCGGTGCTGTGGGGGTTCAGTATCTGAAGTGAAAATATCTTGTTTCTTTGGAGACTCAGTTTTGTCATGTGATGTTTCTCTGGAAACTATCTTATGGGAGAATGCTTTTGCTAGAGCAGACACCTGTGAGGATGTTTTGCTGAGAACAGACAAGAGATGTTTTTCTAGAAGTTACTTGAAAAAAAGGCATGTGGCGTTTTGCTAGATCAGACATCTGAGAGAAGACATGATATTTGGAAAGGGTATAAATATAACCCAATGGGCAGTGGACAACACTGTGCGGATTGGTTTCCCTTGCCTTCTTCACTGATCTTTGTTTGTCGTAACTTCTTAGAAAGAAACACACCAAAGAACTTCTGGTGGTGTTCTAGTAGCTTCTTCCAGCTTCTGTGGACTCGGGCCAATTGGCAGAGCCTCTTAGTTTCTAGTGGATCAAACTGCTGTTGCTGATTCATGAATGGTGTTTGTGAGTGGAACAAGCTGCCACTGCTGGTTTGTGTAAACTGAACTGTTGTTATCCTGACAATGCAGACTGGATTTAACCCGAAAAACTATTTCTAAACAGGTCCACAACCTCCTTTGCCCTATTAACCTTTCCTTTCCTCGACCTCTGGTGGATGGAGGGCTAGAAGGGAGGGTAAAGCATTTAAGCACTTATTAAAGTAGGTGTTGAAAATTATAAGCATTTAAGGGTCCGCTCTATTTCATTCTATGGGAATGTAAGGAAATTGCCTTCTGTATTTTGATTCACACATCTCCTTACAGTAACAAAAACTGATAGTAGAGGTAGGGCTATCATGTATTCTGCTAAATTTCTACAAGAATATTCCAGAAACATAGATACACTTTCATGAGCAAAGGTGTTTTGGGATTAAAGAAAATAGCCATAAAATTCAATGAAAATATTTGGAAGAATTGTGTGTTTTTACAAGTCAGATATAATGGCACATGTGTGTCCTCTAAGTAAGCACTTTGGGGACTAAGGTAGGAAGATCTTAAGTTTGAGGGCTACCTAGGTTATATAACACAACATTCAGAAGGAAAAGAGTTGGTGACAAAGAAAATAGAGTTCAAGAGAATTTATAATATTAAAAGGAGAATCATGGAAATATATGTAAATAGCAACAAATATCCCTCTTTTGCTCTTAATAGATATTTTTCTCCCAAGATAATAATTTAGGAATTGGTTGTCTAGGAGTGTGTCTGTACATAAAAAAAAGCACTTATTAAGAGTGATTGAGCATCAGGGACTCTTTTGTTTAAGATGAGCTAGCAATTAATTACTCTAAGATTTATTATAATTCTTTATATTCTTTGAGATTTCCTACAACAAAATATGATCATAGCCACCACAATTTTCATCTACACACACACACACACACACACACACACACACACACACGACATGACTGTTACACTAATGGACTCAGAAACTACGGCTATCTGCAAAAGATGTGCACAAGACCAAGCCAACAACATTCGGACATAGACAGGTGATGCTATCTCCAGACCTCACTCCTTCCACAGAAGCCAATAACAAGTGATGGTTTCTGGGGTGTTGGGGGAGAGAGTTACTCTTGTTTGAGGGTGTGGCCACTGGCAGGTTTTCCAGAATCTGAGTACATAGTCTCACATCCATGCACTGCATGTGTGCAGCTCAAGTTGGATCAGGAAGTTTTCAAACCACTCCCAGACAAGCAACCAGCAGAGAACTTATATCGTTGTTTGTTTTTCAGTGGGATTGTAACAAGATTTTGTTGCCTGTAACTGGGCCATGGGTTCACAAAAACGGCCCCCTGACAGAAAGTGGAGAAGCCAGAGGAACTTCCTCACTGCTCAGTCACAGATCAGTTCAGACATATCTGGGAAGCAATAACATAAATAAACCAAACGCCTGTGACTGATAACAGGCTCTGGTTTCTGCACGTCAGACTCAGTGGTTCCGCCAGTCCTCCACTACAATGAGCTCTTTTCACTCTGCAGTTTTGTTTTGGTTTTTTAAATCTCCTCTCTTTGGTGCTGGGGCTGCCTCCTACTGCCTTTTAGCCTAAGCCTGGGGTTTGATTTTCAAATCCAGCAATAAGCTAATAGGCCAGGCCAAACATATCTCAAGTAAGAAACCAACATTGGACTTCTTTGATGTCATGATGCGCTGTGCACTTCTGGCAGAGAGGATGAAGTTATTGATACAAGGTATCCAGTCAAAGACATGTGTTTACAATTATAGCCTTCGAAATAGAGAGAGGCCTCATAACCGTATCCAGGGGGACGTGGAAATTGCAGCATTAGCAAAGCGTGGCCAGAAGCCAATGGTTTGTCCTGGTTCACCTAATGAGCAGTGTGCTTCCACTCCAAATGTGGGTTCTATTTATAATAACATGAAGCTATTTTTCAGATGAACAGAAACCTAGGCATACCTGGCACAGCAACATAACTAGACTTGAGGATATTGAATTGAGAGAATATAATAAGGTCTGGCACAAAGAAAAAGCTGCCTGTCAGAGAGCATGCTGGGAAAAGATGCTTGCCTATACCTCAAGCAAAAACGATGCTCCGCTCTGGGCAGAGCGGAAGCATGGCGGGACTGGGGATGGAAAGTCTCTCTGCTGCACCAAAGAGCAGCTTCAGCAACAGTAAGCCAGCCTCTCCAGTGACCTGAAAAACTGACAGTTTCCAAGCTTCGTGGACAGAGTGCAAGTGCTGTGATGTCAAGGCCAGTGATGGGGCAAGGGGTGGGCTACATTTGATTCTCCACTTAGAGCATTCGTAAGAAACATGCACACTGCCACATGTGCTGGCTCTTGCTCAAAATCCATTGCCTGTATTGCATTGGGGCGGGTGGGGGCGAGAGACAGAGACAGAGAAAGAGACAGACAGAGACAGAGAGACAGAGACAGTCAGAAACATAGAGACAGAGAGACAGATAGAGACAAAGGTAGAGAGACAAACAGAGACAGAGACAGAGACAGTCAGAAACATACAGAGAAGAGACAGAGAGACAGACAGACAGAGACAAAGGTAGAGAGACAAACAGAGACGGAGAGACAGAAATGGAGAGACAGACAGAGACAGGGAAACAGAGAGAGACAGAGAAACAGAGATGGAGAGACACACAGAAAGGGAGAGACAGACAGACAGAGAGAGGTGAGAGGCAAACACCTCAGAGAGTACCCGATCTACAGGCACTAGGGGTCTCACTGGTTCTCACTGGCACTCCCTAGCACAGCTTTGTAAGTTACGAGTGAGGAGGAAGACTATGAGGAGCTATAGGAAAACGGTGTGACCCATAAGCTCAGCTTCAGTGAAACTGGACTTGGAGGAGTCTGGTACTTCCTATTTAGTGTTATCAATCATTACAGAAAGAAAACAAGCCAGTGGTAAGGGAGCTTCACAACACAGGGAGAAAGTGTGGGAGGGTGGACAGTCTTCTGCTAGTGGGTATCCCATGATGAAATCAGCCTACCTAGTCCAAGACAGATTTATGACTTTGAGTCAGTGTGACTCAAATCCATCAAAAATGCTTGATTTTATAGAAAGAAATTCCTTTCTCTCACTTATGAGATAACAGGACAATACTCCAGGTGTTCAGCAATATCCTAAACACAACAAATGCCCCTCATTACTTTGTCAATAAATCTATTCATAAAAGCCACCTTCATTCTGTGCTGAAAATTTTGCTTCACCTTTACACAGAAACATGGAGATAAAACCAAAATTTAAAATAAGCAGCCTTGCAAGGGAGAAGCTATTTAAGAAGGAAGTACCAAATGTAAAGATTCTGAGATGAATATATTTTATTCCAGAAAAAAATAAACTGTGCTTAGTAATAATGAGTTAATAATTGTCAATATTACACTAGAGTGTTGTAGCTCTCGGGGAGTGTACTTGGTAGCAGTTAACAGTGGGCATAAGAAAAACTCCCTCATCTTCAGCTTTATAACGCCAAGGGCAGTGTTGCCACAGTGAGCAGTAGAACCATGCAGAAGCACAAGTTTTCTCATGAGCGTAACTCAGGAGTCCAAAATCACTTGGAACTCAACACACAGGGGGTGAAAAAGGATATGTCAGTCACAAAACGCACCCCAGACTATGAAGTGTTAACCACATCTCTGTTACAAATGTTTCATCCCTCTAATTTCTTCAAAGATTAAAGAATCAGAACGTGTTAGCATCTTGAAGCTGACTCTGTAAATATCATCTAATTTTCTGTCTCATGTTCCAGTGTCACATTGTACAAAATATAACTGACAACAAGCTGTGAGCAGGGCTTCTATACTCCCACATACACTAAAAGGCAAGCCTGAAATCCTGTAATGTTTGAATTTACGTTGACCCTTTCCTCATAACTTACCAATTAAATTTGTTCGACGATTGCAGGTAAAATGTCACACAACTTGATTCTATAATTGGGTAGTTATTAATATTTTCATTCATTAAATGTCATGCATCTCACATGTACAGAGTAATTATTCTCTCTCATGTGGACCCTTGATGTCAGTAAAATAGATTTAGAAATCATTCTTCTTGTGGTAATTACCCTAAAATTCATTGATGTAAATGTCATGAAATTAAGAAAATCGAGGGGGGACGTGCAGCCCAGTTGGTTCCAAGGCAAGGAAGGGAACTTCATCTTGTGTTGATGGAAAGGCCTGGATGGGAGGCTCTGAAGGTCACTTAGCATCCTGCATATGCAATCTGTAGGCATGGTCTGTCATAAGGATGTGAGAATATGGAGTAGGGTTGTAGCTATGGCTGAGAGAAAAACAGAAATATCCTGGAGAGAGTGGAAGGAGAGGGGGGCTCCTTGGTCACTGGTCAGTGTGACTCCATATAGTGTGTCATAGGTGCTCACCGAAAATAGATTCCTCTGGTTGTGTTTTATAAAAAGATAAGGAGAGGAGGAATGTTGTTGGTGGATGTGCAGTCCGGTGTAGGGGAAGGAGGTGCCTTGGCGATCCCATACCAGGCATCCCCTCCCGCTGAGGGGAGTCACAGGATGATATAGCATAGAATGGAGTTTATTCATGGCATGCGGAGGGCAGTTGAGGAAGTAAAGACAGAGAAAGGCACAGGGCGGGGAGAGAGAGGAATGGAGATAGAAGGAGGAGAATGGGGAGAGGGGAGATCAGAAGCAAGAGTGAGGAGGGGCAAGCAGCACCTTTTATAGTGAGTCAGGCACACCTGGCAGTTGCCAGGTAACTGTGGGCGGAGGCTAGACAGAATGCCAACACCTTTTTTTACCAGTGTTCTGAGACTCAAGAATGAGTCTCAAAAGGTCAATCCCATGTCTTCTGGGATCATTAGTTTTTGCATAAGGAAGATCTTGGAAATTGCATTCCTAACACACCCCCTTTAATGACTGTAATGGCCAACTGAAGAAAGCTAAAAATATGCACAGCATTTTTTTTCTTTTTTCTTTTTCTTTTTTTTTTTTTTTTTTTTTTTTTTAGACAGGGTTTTAATGTGTAACTTCCGCTGTTCTGGAACTCACTCTGTACACCAGGCTGGCCTCGAACTCAGAAATCCACCTGCCTCTGCCTCCCCAAGTGCTGAGATTAAAGGCGTGCGCCACCACGCCCGGCTATGTGGAGCACTTTGATGCATTATTATATAGTCTTTTCCTTGGGCTCCCACTGCTGTGACATCCTTGCTATGATGAACTGTTCCATGGAGCTAAAATAAACCCTTCCTCTTATAAGTTGGTTTTATCAGAACATTTTGTCATGGTAACTGGAAACAAAACTAAGGCAGAGGTCCGCTTTTATCAAGGCACACGTGTGAATGCATGTGCACACACACTGGCACACACACACACACACACACACACTCACACACACACTCACACATACACACATTTGCTATCTTGTGCGAACATAGCACCGCAATATGAAATGTGCAATATGGCAGTGAACTCTGCTGAGGCAAAGACACATCCTTTCGTACTGCCCTATCCAAATTCCACACTGTTTGGAACAAACCAACACTGGCTCGATGTTGTTTTTTAAACCAAACAATCTGTTTCTATGTTTGTTCATTCTTTTTATTTTTAGGACGAGACATGAGAGCATCTTGAACTCATGTGGGAATGAGATGGATAATGATATCATCAAGTACACGTTTCCCAGTGATCTAAATAGGAGTTCATGGCAGACATTTGGGAACTTCTGTTGCTTGTAGAATCCTCATTAAAGTCTAGATTCATATTGCTTCAGAGAGGCACAAATCAGGAAGAGGAGACCATCTGGAAGTCTGTCCAGTTGTATCCATGGTTACGTATGTCATATTTACTTTAAAGAGAAAAAGCGGTGGCCTCTGCAGAGAGTGGTTAGCCCCGGGCACAATGGAAGCTATAGTAACTTCGTTGCAGTAGTCAGATTCCATTCAGAAATCTTATCCTGACTGAAAACATCCATCTTCCATCTACAAAGCAACAACCAATACCTCTTTGGAATTACTTTCCCTAGAGCTCTTGGCACGTGGTGAGTGTTTTTCTGAGCAGCATTCAGCCATAGTGAATTTGATTCTCAAATCAAGTAAGGAAACTGAGGCACTCTTACAAATTTACACAGTCAGTAAAGGGGAAATCTGGAGCCGGAGCTGAGCCATGCGGGTGGCGGGAGTACAATCGTGGTACACAAAGCAGCCCCTCAGCTTTGTGTTAATTTGGGATACACTTTGCCAATTCTCAGTCCACATACAAGATTAACCCTCCTGCTGTGGGCTCTCCCTCTTCTGCTCAATTCTATATAGTACAGAAATACAAAAGGCCCAGTCAGAATGGCTAAGATCAAAAACTCAGGTGACAGCAGATGCTGGCAAGGATGTGAAGAAGGAGGAACACTCCTCCATTGTTGATGGGATTGCAAGCTGATACAACCACTCTGGGAATCAGTCTGGCACTTCCTCCAAAAATTGGACATAGTTTTAACTGAGGACCCAGTTCTACCACTCCAGGGCACATACCCAAAAGATGCTCCAACACAGAACAAGGACACATGCTCCATCCACTATGTTCATAGCAGCCTTATTTATAATAGCCAGAAGCTACAAAGAACTCAGATGTACTTCAACAGAGGAATGGATACAGAAAATGTGGTACATTTTCTATTCAGCTATTAAAAACAATGACTTCATGAAATTTGCAGGCAAATGGATGGAACTAGAAATTATCATCCTGAGTGAGGTAATCCAATGACAAAAAAAGACCCACACATGGTACACACTCACTGATAAGTGAATATTAGCCCAAAATCTCAAAATACCCAAGATACAATTCACAGACCACATAAATCTCAAGAAGAAGGAAGACCAAAGTGTGGATACTTCCATCCTTCTTACAAGGAGGAACAAAATACTCACAGGAGGAAATATGGAGACAAAGTATGGAGCAAAGACTGAAGGAAAGGCCATCCAGAGACTGTCCCCACCTGGGGATACATCTCATATACAGTCACCAAACCCAGACACTACTGTGGATGCCAAGAAGTGCTTGATGACAGGACCCTGGTATAGCTGTCTCCTGAGAAGCTTTTCCAGAGAAATTCCTGACAAATACAGAGGCAGATGCTGAAAGCCAACCATTAGACTGAGTACAGGGTCACTAATGGAGGAGTTAGAGAAAGGAATGAAGAAACTGAAGGGGTTTGCAACCCCATAGGAGGAACAGCAATATCAACCAGCCAGACCTGCACCCCAGAGTTCCCAGGGAATAAACCACCAACCAAAGAGTACATATGGAGGGACCAATGGCTCCAGCTGCATATGTAGAAGAGGATGGCCTTGTCAGGCATCAATGGGAGGAGAGGCCCTTGGTCCTGTGAAGGTTTGATGCCCAGTGTAGGGGAATGCCAGGGCAGGGAGGTGGGAGTGAGTGAATGGGTGGGTGGTTGTATGGGGGAACACCCTCATAGAGGCAGAGGGAAGGGGAGAGGATAGGGGGTTTCATTAGAGAGGAGACTGGAAAAGGGGATGACATTTGAAATGTAAATAAAGAAAATATCCAATTTTTAAAAAAAGCACAGTGGAGCACGTGGGCAGGAAGGTGTTCTCAATCTCTAGATCAGTGTTCAATCTCAGATAAGTGATGTCTGGCCCTTCTGTATCTTTAGATGTCTGCTTCTTGGCCCTAGGTTTCCTGTGTACAAGTGGGTCCTCACTTCCTTCTGACAGTTCTGGCATCTTAGTCACATAGTTAGTATCTGATTTACATAGATTTGCCATTATCTAAACTGCTCATAGTGAGCTCGAACTCTTAGGCTCACCAAACTAGAATTCACTCTCTTCTTATCCCTCACTACTCTCAGCCTCCTGTGATGCCTGCAGGAACATGGGGGAACCAGGTCTTCTGCCTGCCTTGCTTGACCACAGAACATGGAAGATGTATCTCAGCTTCTCTGGTTGCTTCCATTCCTGTTGATTCCAACCATGTACAAGGTCCTCTATTCATACTGCTGTGCAGGAAGTGCAAGGCCTCAACTGCAAAGACTGCAGAAGGGTCTGCTGATCACTTACCAGACCCATGAGTGGTGACATTTCAAAGAGCAGTGTGGAGAGCCTGGTGGGGCATGGGCCAGTGGCCAGTGCTTCATCTTCTTCTTCTCTTATCTCTGGGGTTTATACTTCCAGTTCAAAAGGGCTTTTCCAGTCACTATGCAACAACAACAACAACAACAACAACACAACAACAACAGCAAACCTTGTCTTACCTCCTCCCCTTTGCCTTCATCATTGTGAGTAGTGATGGTCCAATCCTATCTCTCTTGTTTTCGATTCTTACCATTCAAAACATTTGACCTTTGTAAATGTCATAATTGGACTCTCTATGTTTTATTTCTGTCTTGTCATCATGAATTGGTATTGAAAATTCTATACATACTGTGCAGAGCCTCGCTGGGCTTCTATTCTGAAGCACTCAATGCCTTCTCAGTCTCAACAGGTAAAAGTATGAAGAAATGACAGGAGTGGAAGATGTCACACAGGTTCACCAGCAGAGGACACAGGTCACACAGACCTCTCCCAAGACTTCCTTATGAGCTATAGCTAACATAGAAATGGGGGGAAGGTGATTTAAAAGCAGAATGAACTCCATGATAAAGGTTCATTTGGTACACTTTTCTCACCATCTCTTTTTTATTCAATTATTTAGAAAGTATTAGGATTTACAGACAATATTTTTTTTCTTGGTTTATCACTGAGGCAGGGAATTTTCAAACCATGGGACTTCCATGAAAATCCTCTCATAAGAATTGTAAACGTGAATATTTTTTAAGAATTATTTTTATTTTTAAGTTTGTATATACATGTGTGCCTATGTGTAGCGATGTCCACATGAGTGCAGGTACTCACAAAGGCCAGAAAAAGGTATCAGGTTCCCCTGTGGCTGGAGTTGTAGGTGATCTGACATGGATTCCACTATCTAAATTCAGAAGCCAGAGTAACAAGAGGTCTTAATGACTATCCTACTTCTCAAGCCCCAAATGTGTATATTTAATAATACTTACTTCTCTCTTCAATAGATATATACAGTTTCTGTGTGCTGGAATCACACTATAAATAAAATGGAGACATACATTGTTATGAAAGGTACAGTGGATCAGAGGCAGCATACTGAATAAACAATTGCTTTCAGTTTTTCCCTGTGGATAGAGGAAGATTATCTTGCAAGATACAAGGAGCAGTAGCCAGCTTGGTTCCCAAGCACAGTGACGACTCAGATGAAAAACGCTGGTGTGGGTGTGTCATGGAGAGGGAAAAGAGGCAGGAGAGAGCAAAATTGAAGTGGAGAGCATTGAGTGCATTAGCAGCAGCCTAAAGGCTCATGTTAAGGATGTCATGCTAATCTTATATGAATATCCAGGAGCCACTGGACTGTTTAACATGAGGAGCAATGTATAAATCATGAACTTAAGGAATTTTACTGTGACTACAATGGGGGAAATAGATACAATGGAGGCACTGAAGTATCATTTAAGGAGAAATTTCTAGTTGGAAAGTCATGGTAGCTTGGAAATGGCTGGTGGTCACAGTGATGGGACAAGGGACAGTCTAAACATTTTCTTTGTTTATTCATTTACTTATCACTAATTAGTATTTGCTTATTTATTGAGATGGGACTTCAAATTATAACTCAAGTGAGTTGTCTAGTTTATACAACTTAATCTGACCTAAGATTTGTGGCAAGTCCTCCTGCCTTGGCCTCCTGATGCTAAAATCGTAAGAATACACCATGTCCAGTGAGATTAAGACATGTTTAGTAGAATAATGGGGCTTGGTAATAGATCAGATATGAGGAATAAAGGAAAAGATGTGAGTGTTGAGGGAAGGAACCACAGCTACTCTTTTTCCCATGCTTCTGCCATGTACTACAGCCCTAATGTGAAAACAACAGAAACGTGTGACTGACAGATGTGTAGATGAACTCAGGAATGGACTGGATATGAGCAAAGTAAAGATGTGACCAGTGAGGGAAGGAGCCATGAGAGCTCCTGTGGTCTGTGTTTAGTCTCCCCCCACTCCCACCCCACCCCCACACTTGCTCCTGCTTACTAAATCCTGTGTCTGTTGAGTTTTCAATAACAGTATGCATTTGATCAATGCGTGTACAAAATAAATTACATACCCCTCAAAAAACTTTTACTGAATCTTATGAGCAGCATAAAACCAACCAAGTAGCTAATATTTTATGAAACTAAATAGGTTGGGCTTTTTTTTATAACCTCCAAGTATTCAGATACAATCTAAGAGCTACATTCTTTTCTCTTTAAATATATAATGCTCACACACAAAAAGGGTGAAAGCAGGTAGTCATAAAAATTCACATTAGTGCTTTTCTACATTGACAAATTCCAAATGGCAGGAAGAAGGGGAAGAGGACCTTTAGAGAAATGAGAGATTATATCTGTAAAAATTATTCCTAGATGACTCCGTTGATAATTAAAACCTCTCATAGACCTATCCCCTTCAAAGGAGGTGGGGATCTGGGTGTGTGGAGCCCAGAACAGGTCCCTCGGGTGCCAGAGCAGAGGCCCTCATCCAGGAAGAAGCCAAGTGAAGCTCAACAACACAGCTATGAGAATCCTGTAATGGAGAGAGCGCCTTCATCTCTCAACTGCTCTTCCTTTCCAAACCACGATTTCACAAAGAAACAATAAAGCATGTATGCTCACACATGTGGTAAATGTCCAGATATAGTAACTGCCTGGCAAGTTGCTATTCACCATGACACCAGAACAGGGTAGGCAGAGGCAAGAGGGGTGCATCCTCAAGGACTGCATTGCTGCACAGTAAGACTCTGTCTCATGAAATTAATAATAATAATAATAATAATTGTTATTATTACCATAATAATAACAATAATAATAAATTATAGGTGTCATATCATTGTTAGCATTTTATCTTGTAATAATCAGTAGAAATAGACTAATGTATGTGTGCATATATGTATACATATACACATATTGAACTAGGTCCCGATAGAGGCCTGCCCAGTAGTCATTAGAATAGATGGGCTCCCCAGTTCTTCACCAGGGAACCACAAGCAAGGACCCAGTTTAAGGAAAAACTTCTGCCAACATAGCTCAAACACAAGTCCTCTTCAATCAAATGAATAGGCCACCCAGCCACACCTATACGGGAATCCCGAGGCAGCTTCTCAGTACTGACAGGGTGCTATTCCCCTCTTCACAGGTGAGAGTGGCTGTTTGGGAGCTGTAGTAATGGACCGTTCCTCTCCAGGACCCAAGAAAAGGCATGGCCAGTTCACCAGTCCTGAGTTTTTCCTTCTGCCCCTCCCCTTTGGTAACTGGTTTTCAAATAAACTATCCTGTTAAAAATACAACCTTCAACAGCAGATCTGAGTGCTGGATGGAGGTGGGAATAAATATTCTTATCTGAAACTTTCTCAGCTTGGAATTGCGTGACAACAGGACCATATATTTAGCTCCTAATATTGTTATAATTTTGTTCCTGGTGTCAAAACGGGGCTGCTAAACATGAAAGTGAATCTGTTGATTAATTGGATGATAAAAAAAATCTCAATATACTCTACAAGGGAGAGGTAGACATTCTATGTCAAATTTGAAAACTATGCTGCAAACCCTTCATTTAAGTCACAGGTTTTGTTAAATTGTGCTCTCTTCAGCAAGCTCTTTGACGCCAGTGCTTTGTGAGTTTGAAGGTAATGACATATACCATTTCTCCACAGCAGTGACAGGACACGATCTGTCTAATTTAGAGGGGTCATATTTCTTAACCAAAAGTAAATGAGGGAAAAGTTAACTCCCATGAAAATGTATAGATTTATTCTATTCTGTAGAGGAAAAATGCAACTGAAACCCAAATAAGTATCAAGTATCCCCATTCTTTTGAGACTTCTAGTCACTATATACCATATGTCTCATGGAAAATTATGTTTCATATTTTGTTTAAAACATAACAGCAGTTTTTACTCTCTCAAAACAGCATTTACTCTTATGAATTACCCAGAATAAAAACTTCCCTTGATGAAGGTCAACCTATAATAAAATTCTAAATGTTAACATTAAGTTATTTTTGTTACTGTGGACAAAAGAGTGGGGGAACTATTTAATTGGTCTTAAAATGGAAAATATATAACCTTTCCACAGTCATGTAACTTAAACCCAAATAAGCATTTTTTTCAAGCTTTCCCCCCAAGAAAACACTAAAGGGTGGCTGTACTGCTAACATGACTGTAATAACTTTTAAATTATTACAGAGCAAATTCCAGACAACAGCTCTTACAGCTCTGTTCAGATTATACAGTTTCCTCCCAAGGAATTCAAGGAGACACCATGACACCCATTCATATTATTTACGTCCAGTAATTCAGCCTCAAGTCCATTACATGAAACACAAATAACAGAGGCCAATATTTATTATAAAATAAATATCCAAGAGTCAGGTCTGTCTTTCTAATTCAAGGAGGCAGTCAATTGACAGATAAGCAACAGAAATCATCCACCAAACATAACTAACTGATCACAATTATTCTATCATTCTCCAAATCTGGATCCATGTCTCCTTTCACCTGCGATTTTCCAAACTAGAAAGGATGCCTGTCTGCTCTGGCTTTTGTTGGGTTCATATTCTGCCCAGAGCCTTTTATGTCCCATTTCCCCCTTGTTGGTACACCTTGCATCTTTCCTCATGTCCTTCATACGATCCTTCTTACTGCCTTCTAGCCAGGGATGGCAGTTCCAAGTAATTTCTTCCAAGACAGTAAAAGCAACATCAAATTTTAGTTAGTTTTTATTCTCTATAAGGCAAATACTCGGTGGATGTTGATTGCTTTTAGAAGAACATTTCTTTTAGAAGAATATTGTCCCACTGTACTGGATGGTGTTGTGTGTCAACTTGACACAAGCTGGAGTTATCACAGAGAAAAGAACTTCAGGTGAGGAAGGGCCTCCATGAGATCCAGCTGTAAGGCATTTCCTCAATTAGTGATCAAGGGTGGAGGGCCCCTTGTGGGTGGTGCCATCTCTGGGCTGGTAGTCTTCTATAAGTTCTATAAGAAAGCAAGCTGAGCAAGCCAGGGGGAGCAAGACAGTAAGAAACAACCCTCCATGGCCTCTGCATCAGCTCCTACTTCTTGACCTGCTTGAGTTCCAATCCTGCCTTCCTTTGGTAATGAACAGCAATGTGGAAATGTAAGCAGAATAAACCCTTTCCTCTCCAACTTGCTTCTTGGTCATGATATTTGTGTAGGAATAGAAACCTGACTAAAACATGCACATAAACTGAAGACTTGTATATTTCCATAAGAAATTTGTGGCATGAAAACTTGTGTGTGTGTGTGTGTGTGTGTGTGTGTAGAAGTCAGAGGTCTATCTCAAGTGTCTCCCTCAATTTAGCTAGATGGGCTGGACAGCAAGCCCCAGAGATCCTCATTTCATCACCTCCCCAGCACTGGAATTGTGGTACACCCAGCTTTTTTTTCTTTTATAGGTACTGGGGTTCAAACTCAGGTCCTTGCTTGCACTGCAAACTCTTTCCTGATTGAGCTGTCTCCCCAGCCAAAGCACAATACCCTCAAATTTCCCAGCATAACTAAAACTCCTTTCCCCATACCCCTCAATTTTGTTAGTCCTTAGAGAATTTCACACACTGTGTTTGATCATATTCACCTCCCTCCTCTCAGATCTACAAGCATACCTGCCTGTTAGCCCTCATCAGGAAAGCTTCCTTGCAGTAGACAGGGATTAATATAGAGAACCCTGACGGGGCATGGTTCAGAGCCTGGGAGACTGTGGTATACTCAGCTCTAAATGGGACACACATATCATTGAGAGGAATTTTAGAGATAATTTGCTCTGCTCCATTGCCTGCAATGTATCGGCGTGTGTTGGTTGCCACCATTTCAGAGTGAGGGCAGTGATTCAAAGAGAGAGAGAGAGAGAGAGAGAGAGAGAGAGAGAGAGAGAGAGAGAGAGAACAGAGCTCACCATCGCTATCCTAATGAAAGCTGTTCATCATGCTCGATTCCCTGGTGCCCCAGGCTGGAGAAGTTATTTCTGTGAGAGATAGCCCAGCATTTAAGAGAAAGCACATCCCAGAAATGACTGCTGTTAATAACTATTTGGTTGGCATCTAGGAAAGTTTTGATAGTTTACCAGTCAGAATGTACTTTCATTTTTAAGACTTCTCACTAAGAAACTGGAGAATGGGGCTCAGTGGAAGCCGGTTTATAGCTGTAAGAACTCAAGCTTTTATGCCCACAGGATGATGGGGGAACTCTGATTGGATCCGAGGGCTCTTCTGAACCATTTGTAGGACATGTGAAGGACCAAGTTGCTCGACAGATCTGGTCCTTATTAAACCCTTCTCCCTCTGCTTTGGAAAACACACTTTGACTTATTGTTCTTTAGATGCCAAGGGGACATAGGATATCACATTAGTTACAGGGTACTTATTAAGTCCATTACTGGGGAATCACATCTGTGGGCAGATCCGTTGACACTGCCAAGGCATGCCCAGACCTGCACTGCCTGCATCCTTTAAAGTCTGCATACTCCCACAGCCCACAAGCTGACCAAAGGAAAGGACTAGAAATTCTCTCCTGAGGAACAAAGTCATAGATCTGGAGTGTATGTCAAGATGTAGAAAAATCTGTTTGGAAGGATGTGCAGCGATGGGCAAGAAATGTTTTTAAAAGAGAGAAGATTTAGCAATAGTTTTGTCTCCCACAAATCGGAAGCACAGTCAGCAAGTGAAGCAGTGTTGTAGCAAGGCAGGCAGTGAAATCTAGAGCAACAGATAAACTGGTAACCCAGAAACAGAGTAATGTGTACTTCATGTGCGTGTACATGTGTGTGCAAGTGTGTGTACTGTATTAGAAAGTGTGTTCACGTGTGTATGCTTGTATATGTGTGTGCTATGTGTATACATATATGTACTTATGTGTTTGTGCTGTGTGTGCATGCATATATATATATGTACTATTCTGTGTATACATGTGTGCTGTATGTGCACATGTATATATGTGTACTTTGTAAGTGTACATTGTGTATAAGTGTATGTTGTGTGTACATGTATGTACATGCATGTATGTTGTGTGCTTTGTAGGTGTTTGTGCCGTGTGTGTGTGTGTGTGTGTGTGTGTGTGTGTCTGTGTGTGTGTGTCTGTGTGTGTGTGTCTGTGTGTGCCTGTGTGTGTGTGTCTGTGTGTGTCTATGTGTGTCTGTGTGTGTGTCCTGTGTTTAGGGTAATATTTCAAATCACAAGGAAAAAGTAGTCAACAAATGGAAACCAGAAATCCCATATACATTTAATAAAATAAATTTCAATACTCACATTACCCTAGACAGATATATTTATTATAAATATAATATAAATATAAATATAATATATTTGTATATATTATATATATTTAGCTAAAGAGCTAAAGAGATGAACATTTTAATTGTGAAGGCGTAAGACTTGAAAGAAATGCTGTGTGCTTATCTTTCTTATACTTGAAAATGATGTAAATATAGTAGCTATGGATGAGTTCTCAAAACAGTCTGTAAATTTAAAGAATATATATACACAAATGTATACACAGAACAGTACATATATACACATGTGAACACACAACATGCACACACATATTGAATGCAAATATATTCATACACATGAACATACATAGTACACACAGATACAAGCACACATACTAACTTGAAGACACAAACATATCCCCCTGTGTTTTTGACATAACATGTTCACAGCATATGTATGTTAATAAATATCTGGCTATATGCTCTTAAATATGTGCATGTGACCATACCATGGGGAGCAGTCTTAACTGAGAGTCCAGAAGCAGATCTGTACCTTTGTGGGTGATTAACACAGTGAAAGAGAGGAAAATTCCTTTATTTATTTATATTTAGCTTCCAATGAGGCAAAATTAAACTTCTTTATTTTAAATACAGTTATGCCTCTAATTAAATTATACTGCTTATATAAAAAGTTAGTGAAAGACAAGTATATATATACATATATATACATATACATACATATACATATAAAATCACTCCAACTTCTATTCTTGCTAAGAAAAATTAAACACACACACAAAAAAAAGTCTACAATGAAGAAACAAGCACAAATACCCAGCATTGCCGGTGGGCAGTTATTTATTTACTGATATTTTTACAGACAGTACTTAAGGCACAAAGAGATCAAAACTGCTTTTAGATTAAGAAATTAAGACATAAAAAAGTCTTTAAAACATGAGGTATGCAGCAGAGCTCGGTGACGATCCAACACCATCATCACCAAGCCCCTGCAGTTACTTCATCAGCACAGGCTCTGAACAGAACACTTCAAGTGTTGCTGTTTAAGTTATCATTTAAAAACCCTTGTACAGCAATTGCTTAACCTTGTAGTGCCTCATTCAAAAGAGAAGAAATCCCCCCTTGCTTCTATAGTGATCTGGAAAACAAGTGTGGTTTGGTTTGTCAGTTTGTTCTTCACATTTGCATTTATTCTGTGGCTGATCTCTAAAGCATTGCTGATGACCAAGGACAAAAATAATTAGAAATAACCTCCCCTTCTGATGGTTTGTATATGTTTGGCCCAGGGAATGGCACTATTAGAAGGTGTGGCCCTCTTGGAGTAGGTGTGTCACTGTGGGTGTGGGCTTAACACCCTCATCCTAGCTGTCAGTATTCTGCCAGCAGCCTTCAGGTGAAGATGTAGACCCCTCAGCATCTCCTGCACCATGCCTATCTGAATGTTGCTGTGTTCCCACCCTGATGATGGACTGAACCTCTGAGCCTGAAAGTCAACCCCAATTAAATCTTGTCCTTTATAATACTTGCTTTGGTCATGGTGCCCGTTCACAGCAGTAAAACCCTAACTAAGACACCTCCCTAACATTTAAATTCTTAAACACTCAAAAATGCCAGCATTGAAGAAAGGGAAACTTCAATGAACAAATTAAATCAGAACTCTATTCTGCAGGTGCCAGTTTTCTGGTGGTTATGAGCAGAAGCAGTCATGACCCCCAGGAAACGAGTCCACACTTCCTATCTGTGGTCACAGTCTAGACAAGCATAAGAGCTGAGAATGCTAGAGAACCCTTGACCCCAATGACCTACAGCTTATCCTGAGGTGAGTGAGGCCAGGCACACAGGCTAGGCCAAAAGTAAAACTGGTCCCTGGTAACATCCAAGTGGCTGATCCACAGCAAACCACAGAACGGTGATGGCACTCGAGTGAGAAGTTGCTCAGTGGTTAAAGCATCTGCCATTCAAATGTGAGGACTGGAGATCTGATTCCCACAGCCTTGATGCAGCAATGCAGTGGATTGCCAAGACAGATAAGGAGGAGGTTGATTAGAGAACGGGCGGAGGGAAGAGGGCTTACGGGACTTATGGGGGAGGGGGGAACTGGGAAAGGGAAAATCATTCAGAATGTAAACAAATAAATAAAAAAAGGAAAAAAATAAGTGATGGGTATGCCTACGATAGCCTCAGACGACAGGCAGGGGGTCCCCAAACAAGCTGGACAGAGAGACCAGCCAGCGCTAGGGTTGATTGGGGTTGACTGCCTAAATGACAGGTGAAAGAATCATTGGGGATGATTCCTGACTTCAATTTCAGGCCTCAACATGTAATCATACTCACACACGTGTACATACACACGTACACACCACATACATGTGAAATTGCAAAGAGAAAAATAATTGAAATTGTGGTACTGAAGAGGTAGAAACTCCTATTTCTCCAGTTTAAAAATACTTGTTTAGAACGCAAACCAACAAAGGATCTCATCCATGAGGCATAAACAGGAAATGCATCATTTCTCAACCAATTGCAGTTTTAATCTATCTTCAGTGTCCCGCCCTCACATTTCTGAAGATACGTCCACTCAACTTCCGATCATCGCTTACAAATGCCCTGTGTAGCCCACTAATCGATCCTGCTTCCTTGTACTGACTGAGGAAGGCCGCGCTTGAGCCTTGAGGTAATTCTTTCCTGTGGTGCTTGCCAAAAACCATGTTAGCTTTCTTTTGTTGGGTTTCTTCAGGTTATATTCAAGTTGGAAGACATCAAACTGCTATGTTTATTTACTTTGACACTCAAAAATCATTCTGCTTGCTGCAGAGTGCAAGTGTAATTTAAACATCTGTTGCTGAGGCTCGCATGCTGCCTTCAGTCCTACCCACTGGCACAGCAATGCAAACTCCTCAAAAGGGCTACACGGTGCACACTCTGAACACATTTGTACCACACATTGAAAACCAAAGAAACAGATTTCCGTTTGGATCATACACGAATGTATCATTTCCTTGGAAAACAAGACTCAGCCAATTTGTCAAAATTATTGGGTTCAAAGTAGGAAGTCCTTTTTATTTCAACTTGCTAGATTTAAGCTGCTTGGACTTCATCTATTGGAACTCTAAATAGCTTTCATATGCAGATTGTCACTCAGAAAACAAGGGCTCAAAGCACCTGCTTCTAAATGTCTCTCTGCGTTCTCAGGAGGCACACCCGCTCCAGGACCACTCCCTACCATGTCCACTCCCAATTCTGGCTTGTTCCCCCCACCTCCCCGTTTCCAGAATCTACTCCAAGCCATCTACTTACTTTGTATATTTCCAGGACTTCAATCAAATTTGATTGCAAATTAAACATTCAGTATTTTGGCATGTTCAAACACTACCCCCAAAATGATGAGCTACAAAGATATAAACTTACACAAGTTGGTTCCATACACCGGGGACCTCGACAGAGGTAGACTTCTGATTTAGCAAAGCTAGGGGTAGTTGCTATTTACCCCCTAATGATCACTAGATCTGAGACTAGGGTTCTGCTGACACCTTGTCTGCTGCCCCGTGTCTACCTTCAGAGGGAAGAGCCACTTTAACAATCAATTAACAGCAAGCATAATTCTCTTGATTCTTCTATCTTGTTTTAATTAAAAGGAACAAGAAAGTGCCTGTGCAATGGTGACCTCTCCACCCTACCTACAAGAACCCTCTTCTACACAGAGCCCTGGAAGATCTCCTACCTTTAAAAGAAAAGTGATTCTACAGACATGCCTGAATAAAAAAGAAGAAATTTTCAATTGTCTGAAAGAAAGGGGAGAAAAAAAAGTCTGTTTGGTCACTGAACCAGAAACAGTGAGTACTTGAGGAAACACAGTCTTGTCAGCTTTGAAAGTGTTGTTAACTGCTCCACTGAGCTGTGTGTTAAAATCAAATTTTAAGCCTCCTCTCTTCCTGTCATCCATAGTAGAAAGAAAAACACTCATGAAAGCACTCTAATTCTTTCCTATGAAAGTACCAGAGCCATATGGGGTCCATATTTGAATTCAAATGCATCTTTATGTTTTAGCATTTTGTCCTCATCTTAATCTATGGACTTATGGGTTTACTTATTATTATTGGCTTATGTATTCCAATTTAGGAGTACTGTGTAGCATTTCATGTTTAATAAAATCTAGGAACACCAGTACTGAGTCACTTATTGTTCTCATTGCTATGACTAAATCTCTGAGAAGAGGCAGCCTGAGGATGGGCGGATGGATCTATGTTGGCTCATGGTTCAGGAGTTAGCAAGACAGCGGGGCAGGCAGGGCAGCAGGAATTGGGGCCAGTTGGTTACGTTGCATCCAGTCAGGAGGCAGAGAGGATGAATGGGATGGTACTCTTCTTGTGTTCTTCTCTTTATGAATTCTGGGACTCGGCCCACGGAATGGTGCAACCTATGTGTAGGATGGATGTTCCCACTTCAGTTCACCCAGGCTGGAAAACAGTCATAAGCATGCCCAGATGTTTGTCCCCTGAGTGGTACTAGATTCTATCAGGCTTGTGTTAACATCACCAGTGCTCTCCACACCATCAAATGCTGTTCTGACACCCTCTCTATGTCTCCTACCAGACACCAGACTCCAGTAGAGCGTCCAAGCAGCAGTTGCTTACCCTGCACCTCTATGCTGGCTCCTGGAGCTCATGGCTCCATCCCTTACATTCCCCAGCTCTAGTTCACGTTGCTCCCTCTTCCTGGGGTAGAGGTCTTCACCACTTCACCTTCTAGATGATTCTTTGCTTTTTGGGTTTGTTGTTGTTGTTGTTGTTGTTGTTGTTGTTGTTGGGTTTTGTTTTGTTTTGTTTTGTTTTGTTTTTGAGACAGGGTTTCTCTGTGTAGCCCTGGCTGTCCTGGAACTCACTCTGTAGACCAGGCTGGCCTCAAACTCAGAAATCCGCCTGCCTCTGCTCCCAAGTGCTGGGATTACAGGCATGCGCCACCACGCCCGGTTCTACTAGATGATTCTTAAGTTCGTAGATACTTATTATATAATGTTTCCAATATTCTAATCATGTTTCTCATACTACACATAAAAATTATAAGGAAGTGAACTTTACCTGATGCCAAAATTCAGCAACATCTGTAAAACCAAGATTATTACCTAGAACTGGATACAGAGGTAAGTCCTCACAATGCCCCAGATTCTTAAGTGTCTCTAAGTTCTGCATTAAAGTATTCATTTGGGAAAACAAGATACAGAGAACATTTTGTTAACTATAAAATTTATGTAACTGAAGATGAACAAAATACCCACAATGACAATCTGATACATGGAACAAAATGGTTGAGTTTTGCAGAGAATTTGCAAATACACGAATCGGTCCCCTTCTGAGGACCCCTGCTTTAAGTACTTGGTTTATGGAGTTTATTTATAAGATTTCCCTTTGGTGCCTCGCATCATCCCATAATACAAGCATTTCTCCTGTGTTGTGGATTGTTTTCCTAGCATTGTTAAACTGTATTTACTTCTAGCCCACTGAGGTTCTTTAGACTCACACTTATAAGTGTTCTTAAACACGAGAGTTCAACCTCTCTACATAAACACTCTGCATTCCACATCACCCAGCCCTGGATTCTTTGTCAGTATCCTTTCTTCTCCATTTCTAGAGTTTTCACCTCCCACTAGAGATGCCATATTCCTCTGTTTTCCATGCTTCTTCTATGCCAGAATTGACCATTGTGTATATGTCAAATCACTTTCCCTTGAAGATGTATAAGGTAGCTTTCATGGCAGAAATCTCAGATTGGTACAGTTGGTTATGCAGTTCCATCTGGTTACTATAGTATGTTTATGAATTATTTCTTCAGTAAAAACCAGTGCCATTGGGCATTGTAAATACAATGATAGATTCAGAAACCCATCTCTTCCGAAGTCAACAGTGGAACATCTACCAAAACCATTAGATGAGGTGTAGACAGCAGTGGGAATACAGTATCAACTTCATATCTACTACAGAAATGGGCTGGAGATGTGGTGGATGTGGAACATGTGCACAGAAGAAGGGCTGAGTACCACTTGGGGTAGAGCTACTAGCATACTCAGAGGGCACATGTACACAATCTTCTAGGGGTGCAACCTCAATCCTAGTAGAAATAGAAGTCTGTAAGAGGCTGTCCTTCAGCACGATAACAGTCCAGGTGGATGATGAGCCTAGAACAGTAACAAGAGACATGGGTTGTAGACACTCATCCCTAGGCCCAGTGAGAGCACATACCAAGGGTAGCAGGGCTTTGACGGGATTAGGAGCAGGGGTCTCAGTTTCCATAGGATGACTTCATTGGCTTGCTGAGTCTTGAGGATGATAGACATGCTGCATGAAACCAGGCTGTTGAACCTTTTGTGCATGTTTGGTAATATATATATATTTGATTTTAAGGAGTGTGTGTTTGCACATGCATGCATGGGTACATGGCTGCCTGTGTGAGTACACAAACACATATGTGCATGTGTGTGTGTGTGTGTGTGTGTGTGCATGTGTATGTGTTATAGTTGCTATTACCAAAAGCAGTGTTTATATTCCAAACAAGGTCCCTGTGCTACAACAGACTGGATCCTAACAGTCAAAGGTATAGATAGGAATGTGATCCTTTTATGAAGCAGGCTGAGTAAGATACCTCTTCCCAGTAGTTCCTCTAAGCAGGCTCCAGAATACTTTCATAGCTATAGTCCTCTATTCCCAGTGGTGCCTGCTGGGATGGACCTGTGGCCATCTCTGACTGGGAAGCTGAGGTTGTAGCTCCCAGTGCATCCTCTTCCTCCCTCCTGCTGCTGAGTCCGTTCCCTGTACCTTCTAGGGAACCCCCTTCTCCCTTCCTCCATCCCACTGCTGGCCCTGAGACTCTCACCTGGAAAGCAGAAATGCATGCCTTCCTCCACTGATTGTTTCTACTCTTGTCCATAGAGGAGGCAAGCATTGAACCTTTCTGTACAGCATCTTTCTCTCATGAATGTAAAATCGGGTATCAAGTCATAATCAATAGGATGCCACTTATCCACATATGCTTATGACAAAATAAGTAAAATATATAAAATATCAAAAGTATGTGAAAGGAGGCAATGCTCATGATGTAGGTGCTGAGTGTTATCTTAAATGATAAACTTAAATTTGCCAGGAACAGAAATGGTGGCCCTGTGGGCTCAGATGTTAACAGCCAGCACTGTTCTTCCAAGGTTCCGAGCTCAGTTCCCAGTGACATCAGGTGGACGTAAGATAGATGACCAGATAGAAACTGCAGAAGAACTCAGATGAGGAACCAGTGAAGGTTTGTGCTAAGTCGAGCAATGCAGTAAAAAGGGGAAGAGGCACAAATCCAGGTTGTCACTTGAGAGCTGAAAGAGCATTGTTGACTTTAAGCAAGCACAAAATAAAAATAAATGAGTAGGAAAACAGGGTGTGATGAGTTTACTGCTGGAGTAAAGAAAGGCCCCACAGGCCTCACAGGCTGCTAGGGCTCCGCGAGGTCCACAGGCTCCATGGGCTTCGCTTGCCGTCTCCTAATTGGTCTTCTATTCTGCTTCCTGCGTAACCATTCCTCCACCCACTTTCTATCCTCTGGACACTTACTACAGTATTTTGTGTGCTTAGAAAACCCCTCCTGCCTTTTTTTTCCATTATATGTATTTACTTGTTGCCTACTTCTCATTTACACCTTCACCTAGGCAGAAGCTGCCTCTAAGTGAGAAGACCTCAGCCGCCATCTTGCGCTGATAAACCAGGTAGCCAGGGAAGCAAACTTAGACTTATTTTCAGCCTGACACCTAATTCCGGGAGTTCTCAACCATGTCTTTCATACTGTTGCAGAGCAACAAATATTTCCTGGTTTCAGTGTCTCCAGAAGGAGGGGTTATCACAGGGTCATAAGAACTGGATAAAAATGGCAGCAGCTATAGTCAGTTATTATAGACATCTCCGCTCTAGGGTTCTTTAGGTCTGAGGATGGCACTGACTTGCTGTTTTGTTTTTACTTGCCAATGGAAAGTATATTTATTTCCCCGAACATATGACTATTTTAAAATACATTTGACTATTTAGATTCAGTAGCCCAGTTATTGTGGTTCAGATTATACATGAGTGTTCAGACATGGAATGTTGTGTCTATGTTTCTTTTCTATCGTTTGATTTTCTGTTTTGCTTCATCTGATTTGAGGAAGAGCAGCAGCCTGCCCGTTTCTGTCTCAGTTTGCCGATGTCCGCTTCAAGGCACTTCCCATTACCTCAGAACAAAGAGTTTCCTGGAACCAGAGATGGTGGTTAGTGACCATGTGGAGGGGAAAGGTCACGAGCAGAAGCCAAATGGACAAGAAACACCTGGAAACCACTACAGAAAGCCATAGACATGAAAGCATGCAGCATGGGAGGAGAGTAAGAGGACGACTAAGGTTTGGCATACAACACCACAGAGTAGTCTGGGAGTTCTGAACTGTGTCTCCTAGGCAACAATGTTTCAAAGAAACACACATTTTCTTGTTTCAGCCTCTCCAGAAGGAGGAACTACCACACATTCATAAGAACTGAACACAGCCATTAACAGTCAGTCAGTGAACAGAGATGTCTCCCTGCTCAAAGGCTTCTTTTGACCTCAGGATGGCACAGACTTTCTGTTTTGTTGATTTAGTCTTCTGACGTCTGACAGCCAGTTTGAGAACTCTGGTCCAGACCAGTTGGAAACCATAGTTACTTTCTCCACATCCACATCCAGGAGTCCAGGATGTTCAGTTGCTGTCCAGAATAGTTCTCCACTAGTTTGTGAAATTGCCTCTCCAATTTCTTGGTATCTCCAACAGCAACAGAACCTTATGTGCCAAGACACAATAACTTCCTGCCGGATACCACCAAAGGAAAATAATGGCACCATGAATATTCACGTAGGAAAATATGAATTTCTTCTTTGCAGATACTGTCCAAGCACCTTAGAAACCACATTCTCTTCCAAGATTTCCACAGTCACCAACGAGTGTGTCTTGCCAGCATCAACAGCTCCTATTGATGAAACAATGGACTACAGCCATGCACCTGGACAGAGAGATGATATTTTTCTCCCAAATCCCAAGACTCTTCATTGACAGATATCTGGTATCATACCGAGTGATAAAATGCCCTAGAAAAAGCAGCTTATGTGGAAGTGGTTTGTTCTGGCTCGTGGTTGAAGGAACAGACCATCATGAAGTCAGAGAGTTGAGGCAAGAGAAACTTGAAGCAGCGGGTCCTAGAAGAACAGAATCAGGAAGAAAGAGTGACGTCTGCATACTGCTGCTCAGCTCTCCTCCTCCATTTATGCATTGAAGGATCCGATCTAGGGGATAGTACCACCCACAGTGGGCAGCTCTTCCCGCCTCCCTTTTAAAAAATGATGATTTTTTTCCCACAGGCATTCAGAGAAGTCTGTCTCTCAGATGATTTTGGATTCTGACAAGTTGACTAGAGCAAGCATTGCAGATAAAGGCTACTTCGGTGATTTATAATGACCGAGATGAGCTTCAGAGACCCCTGCAGCAAAGACAGGCCTTCTGTGAGTAGACACGAATTTTTGCATAGAGCTCTTTTGATCGCAATTATCACTTAGTTTCCTTGACCAATAGTTACAACTTCTAAACTCGTTGCCAGTCTTATTAAGAAAAACTTCTGCTTCATGTTTATGTGTGGTTTGTTAAAAAGCACACATTCCCTCATCAAAAAATAGACACAGAAAAGATAGAAGTGTATGGGGTCTTAGTGACAGACTTCATAGCTGTTTTTAAAATGTATTTTTAATTACTTGGGAATTTCATATATTTCATATTCATTTCATGTCTACTATGTCAGCCCCCACACTCTTCCTCTTAACTCCTCCCAGATCCACCTTCATGCCTGCACCCATTTGAGTCTCTCCAGTTTTTTTTAAATTGATGTTGTTGGGGATATTTTTTTTTTGTCTACCTAGAGCAATTTCTTCTGCCCAAATACACTTGGGTAAGGAAACATCCACTGGTGCCTGTCCAACCTACCGAGACCCATAACCACTCAAGAGAACCAATTCTCCCTCCTCTAGAGGCTGTCAACTGTTCAAAGGTCCTCACCCAGATACAGACCCTCATGATACCCTCCCCCACTCCTTTCTGAAATGTTGACTGGCTTGATACCATGCAGATCTTTTACAAGTAATCATAGCTGATATGGGTTCATGAGTATAGTGGTTCTGTGATGTTCAAATGGTGCCATGGATATTCACATGGGAAACTATGAATCTCCTCAACCTCTGGCTCTTACAAGTTTTCCACACCCACTTCTGCAATAGTCCCTGAGTCTTGACATCTGGAGACTGGAACACAGATGATCCATTTGTAGCTGGGCATACCTCTAACACTTGTTCTCTGCACTTTGATCAAGGTGGTTTTCTGCAATTGTCTGCATTAACTACCATCTACTACACATAGAAACTTCTTTCATAAGGTCTGATGGCTACACTAAGCAAAAAGATACACATTTATGGATGAGTTTGATGCTTTAGTAGAATAAAATACCAAGTTCACACCTTGGGCAGATGAGCTTGCCAACCATGAGATTTTCAGTAGCAGGGATATGTTTCTTCCTATGGAGCAGGCCTTAAATGTGATAATGAGGTAATTGGTTGCCTCCATAGTATTTGTGCCACTGTTGCAATGTGAACATATCCTGCCATGCCAATCACTACTGTGCCTCACAGAGGTTACAGTTGGATAAGAGTCATTCAAGCTAACACTCTTAAGAATGGTCCCTGTGGCCGGGCAGTGGTGGCACATGCCTTTAATCCCAGCACTTGAGAGGCAGAGGCAGGCAGGATTTCTGAGTTCGAGGCCAGCCTGGTCTACAGAGTGAGTTACAGGACAGCCAGGGCTACACAGAAAAACCCTGTCTTGAAAAAAAGCCAAAAAAAAAAAAAAATGGGCCATGTGATGGTTTGAATAAGAATGGTCCACATAGGCTCATATATTTGAATATTTAGACATCAAGGAGTGACACTATTTGAGGATTCGAAGGATTAGGAGGTGTGGCCTTGATAGAGGAAATATGAGAGTAGGCTTTGAGGTTCATGCTCTTGCCAGACCAGTCCCAACCCTGCCTCTCTGTCTCTGTCTCTCTGTCTCATCTATCTATCTATCTATCTATCTATCTATCTATCTATCTATCTATCTTTGCCTGTATATCAGGCCGTAGGTGTCCGCTGATGCTCCAGCACCATAAGTGCTGCCATGCTCCTACCATAATGATAATAGACTAAACCTCTGAATTGTAAGTAAGCTCCCAATTAAGTGTTTTCTTCTATAAGAGTTACCTGTGTCGTGGTGTCTCTTCACAGTGACAGAAAAGTGACTAAGACAGTGTTAGCCACACTGCCATATCTCAATAGGTAGAATTAGTGCTGAGGAAAGCTGTGGATCTCTAATTTACCATGTTAACTCTCTTATAAAGACTTCAGTGTCTTTTCTAACAGAGCAAAGAGTATCTGATTTCTCTGAAACTTTCACATGAATGAAGAATGCAAGTTATTATTATTACCAAATCCCAGGGATACAGAATTTTGAGTCCTAGTTTTGGTTTTTCATAATAAATGGTACCATGTGGTTCAACTCTTATGAAATGCCTATGAGACAAACAAGGTAATTCACAAAGTTAGAGGCCTGTACCTTGCCAAGGTTACTAATTTATTCAGTATCTAAAGCCAACAAATGACAAAGTGGGATTTGAACCCTTGTCCACTTCTATAAAATACCATATTGCCTCCTCTTTTGAGCTTTACTACATGTATAAAATTCATTTATTTTCCAGTTGCTTCTTATAATGGAATCCTAAACATTTCCCACTACTCCCTATAAAATTTATCATAAAATCATAAATACGTTTTCGCATCTTCAACATCCAGTAAACAGTAACCTCATGGATATAGAGACCTTGGCCTTGTTTTACATCTCTTTATCCCAAGCACCTAGACAAGATAACAGAGAGTTCATAAATGTTTGTAGAAAATAAAGACTAAGTAGATAGTCCTCTCATTAAAGTTAAGTAACTCACAGGTTCCTGAGCATGGGGTGTTACGTTGCCCCTCTCCATCATTTTGAAATTTTGGACAGAACTTAGATCATCTCTCCCCATCTGAACTAAACAGTCAATAGTACAACACATAACAGACTCTCTGAAATACTGTCCATAGTGAAATGTCTACTGTCCATAGTGAAATGTCTTCTTAGTCTCTGAGTTAACAGCTTGTTTTCTGTTTCAGTCAGTTAATGTTCCTGTGTTGGTTACTATTTTGTGTGTAGTTTATCCTTATGAGTATAGATGAATTGATCTTTTCTTTACTTCCAAGTTTTCAAAACTAAATATGCAAAGGGGGGGTTGAGGATGTAGCTCTATTGTTAGGGATTGTCTATTCTTCATGAATCTATGGCTTCAATTCCCACATAGACCAGAATGGTGGCTCATACCCATAATTACAGGCACAGGGAGAGGCAGGAGGATCAGAAGTTCAAGGTCATCCTTGGCTACATTTCAAACTCAAGGCTAAAATGGTATCCTGTTCTATATAGGGGTCCTTGTATAAAAGAGGTGGCATATGGAAAAAAGTACTATATGTTACAACTCCTGTCTCCCCCAATCACAAAATTAGCACTTATTATAACAAAGTAAGTCCTTAAATATTCACTAAGGAAATGAGTGGATGAGAGAATCCTCAGAGAACATGGAATGTTCTGGAACAGTGTTAAAGAGAAGCACTGAATACTGTGCTCCCAGAGAACAGACTGGCAGGAAATGAAGCGGGGACATTTGCTGCCAGGGAAACTACTGAAATTAAGCCTTCACTTTTACATAAAGGAAACTGTAATCCCAAAAACCTGTGAGAAGAGAGAATAACGGGAGGGACCAAGTGATGTCTTAGAGTCCTTCTCCAAGCTCAGTCTCCACATTTCCCCAGATCCAGCACTCACTGCAACGGGGACAGTGGCAGTCTGGAACAGAAGCAAACAATGTGCCAATGGGGTTTCCAGAAACTTCTAGATGTCACAGTGCAAGAAACACACAAAACTAAATCCCAGTCTCCTCATTCTCATCTGTCTGCAGAGAACATGTACTTTCTAACCTGTCTTAATTTAGATTGTCAATAAACACAAACCACATGCGCCCTGGTTGAGAAATTGGACCTCACCAGAGAAACGTGGGTTATTTTAAAATAAATGGAGCTTGAAGCACCCTTTGGTCACTACCTTTTCATACAGCTGTCTACGACTGAATTTTCCATAAAGCCATATGTAGCTACTGAATGAGGGCCGGGTTCAGCAGCCACAGTGGAGCTCCGCAGATAGATCCGGATGTGACCTGGCTTGGAAAAGCCAGTCCCTCAAGTCCTCGCTGCCACAGCGAAAATTCTTCCACAGTCTGATAGGACCTGGTCCGTTAGTACGTAAGCCCCTTGATGCAGCTGGGTTTATATTCCTGAGTCCCACTACCAAAAAGGGAAAAAAAGAAATGAAGAAAATGAAAAAAAAAAGGAATAAAAACAGAGTGGCGGGGTTGGGCAGACATAATATAAATAAAAACACGGGAATACATCCCCAGCTCTGAATGTCCACAGCGTCTCAGTGGTGCTGGGCCTTCGTTAACGTGCTAGGCATGTGGTTTCAATTCCAGCAACAAGGCACATTTGTTCAAGAGCACGCTGGCTACTCACTTCGGTCTTCACTGTGCTAAGAAATGCCACAGCCTAGGATTGGCCTTCAGGGGTCAAGTGTCTGGCATGTGGCTGCTCCGTTATGGTCTGTATAATCTTCCAGCCTTTCCAAGCTGCAGACCTGGGATCTTTGATGTCAAAAAGATCTTTGTATATGTAATAAGTATGTAGCATATATATATATATATATATATATATATATATATATGTCATACAAACTGAGGAAAAGAAAGCACAAACAAGCTGTAGACATAAAATGACTGATTCCCTTGCTCCTTCTAGACTGATTGACACACAGCAGCCACAAGGCTTTGCTTTCCAAAATATAAACACCAAGTTGGTCACCTTCAGCTGGCCTGTGCTTTGAGACTTCATTCCTCACACCGAAGGATTATATAACCTGGTGGAATCTCGCAGCAAAATCTGATACCTTTTGGTATTTATAGAAACGTTAATGTTCGCCTTTCTTTTTATTTCAACACCCATGATGTACAGTCCCCTCACTTTTAGCTGCAGCCCCTTTAAAAGGACACAAAAAGCTGAAAGAAAACCCTTGATCCTACCCCCATGAGCTTCCCTTCCTGTTCAGCTAGTGAAGGTCTTGATGACCTAATGGGGTTGCTGTGTAATTTCTCAGAATCACTAGAAGGGCTTGGGAAGTTTTGTTCCTTGCAATTGACTTATATTTTGGTGGCTTCTTTGAAACACTGTCTCCTTCCATGAATTCTCTTCACCATAAGGGGACATGGGGTCAGAGAAAGACACAGAATCCAGCTGCAGACCAGGTCTAGTCTCAACTCCTGCTTTCCACTGACAAGCCACAGTAGCTCATTAACTTCATCAGAATCTCCTGTGCTGACTTAAGCTAACGCACACTGACTCTTCCTCACAGAGGAAGTCTAAAGACAAAGTTAGACAATGACCATACTCATCACACGCTCGATAATTCACAATGGTCCCAAGCACTAAAGACTGAGATTGGTCTTTTGAGGCTACCAGACAAAAGAAGTAAATAATGAGAATTTCAGAATGCTAGCCACAACCACAGAAGTCTATATGGAGAAAGGATTCTACTTAACACCATAGTAGAAAGTCGGCCTCTGGGCTCTCTTTTGCTCCTGCATTAAGTCCTGTTGCACCCACAAGGTTGCCACACTGACTGCCATCCCATGATACTCTATGGCCTCAGAGAAGGCAGCTCTCATGAGATATCGTGTCACTGGCTGGCCAAAATCTACTTTGGGGAATTTCATCTCAAGCCAAACTGTTCGCAACAACATTAAAAATTAAAAGCGGATTCCCCACCATTGCAATCTGTCTGCAAAATAACCTCATCATCCATTAACTCTCAATCCATATGCATCCAATTAAGGCTCTAGAATCTTAAAAAACACAGAGGGAAGAAGGATCCTGTGCTTGCTAGGTACATTCTATTTCTGTTTTGCCACTTGATACAAGTTGGAAAGGGGAACCTCAACTAGGAAAATGCCCCTGCCAAGCCGGCCAGTAAACAAGCTCGTTACACATTTTTTTAATTGATAATTGATGCAGGAGCGTCCAGTGCACCACAGGTGTTACCACTGAGTTCTACAAGAATGCAGGCTGAGCAAGCCATGAAGAGCAAGCCAGTAAGCAGCACTCCTCCATGGCCGCCGCATCAGCCATTCCTCCAGGTCCCTGCCCCATTTCAGCTCCTGCCCTGACTTCTTTTGGTGATGGGCTGTGATACAGATGTATAAGAGAAATAAATCCTTTTCTCCCCAAGTTGTCTTTGGGCCTTGGTACTTTATCACAGTGATAATGACCCTAAGACAAATCCAAACCAAATCCTGTTTCCTCTTCCATTTTTAGCCTATCAATTTGTCAAAAAATTAAGCTTAGCAGGTGAAGGCACGTGGGGCTCAATACTGCCAACCCAAATTCTATTTCTAAGAATCATGTAGATAGGAAGAGAGAGAACCAACTCCACAAAATTGCCGTCTGACCGCCATATGAGTATTATACCATGTATTTACACACACACACACACACACACACACACACACACACACTAATAAATAAATAAGTTTTAAGATACAGCATCCTCTGAGATTCCTCCACTCAAATCCTGGTTTGTCAGTTAATTAGCATATTCACAGTGAGCTGCTCAGCTTTGAATGGGTCATCTTTTCACAGAAACATGAGAAAAGATAAGATCTGGTTTTATTCCCAAGACAGGTCACACGAATGGAGGTCACATTTACAGGAATAAAATTAACAGTGCAATAGTCGGTCTTGTTTCCAATCAGGACGATTAAGCCTGAATGTCAACTTGACAAATGAAGGCACCCGAAAGGAATCGGCAATGCCCCTCTCTGCGTGTCCGTAAGGGTGTTTCCACAAGCAATTCCATCATGACCTCTCATCTGAAGAATTTACCTACTGGTGGATTCCATTTCTCAATTCATAACTGACAAGTGGAGTAATCACGCAAAGTGGGGCTTGTTTCCAAGAAGCAAGTCGCTAGAAACATGTCTTTTGAAACTGTATCTCTCTCTAACCTCTTCTGTTACTGTTCTCCTTCTCTTCCTCTTTGCCCTGGCAGGCTCTACTCTGCCTTCTCCCATCATGGCTGACACCTGACTCTGCACCAACTGAGCCACAAGCCTTGATCTACAGTTGTGACCCACCTACAAGAAATGTTCTCTTTTCCTCTTCTATCCAACTAGTAACTGTGTCTAATAAAATCTAAAGAATTCAACATTGTTTTTCTTATTCCTTATTCTCTCCAAGGTCTGGACTCAGGTTCTCATAAACTGTTACTAAAGTAAAGTTACTTTAGTTTTCCTGCTAAAAGTCTAATTAGAACTCATCCTAATTCATAAGTCATGCCACTGGACCCTGAAATGTAACTGAAATCCTAACTGTGTATCTCATGACATTAGAATCAGTAGATGAAGCCTCTGCCTTTATCAGGAGAAAAATCTTAGAGTATTACATACCTAACTCAATATAAATGGATGAATTAAAATTAACCATCCCACCAGCAAGACAAAAACTAGCAAAGTAAACTGAAATAAAACCCAAGGAATTGATAGCATTAAAAGTAGAAAATGGATAAGAAACTACATACGCAGTAAATCAAAAATAACTGGCAAAAGGTCATTCCATCAGTCTCAATAAGCATATGAGAAGCAATGGGGTCTGTTTCTATCTAAGCTTAAAAAAAATTCACTGAAGGCTGGAGAGATGGCTCAGCAGTTAAGAGCACTGGCTGCTCTTTCAGAGGTCCTGAGTTCAAATCCCACCAATCACATGGTGACTCACAGTCATCTATAATGGGATCTGATGCCCTCTTCTTTCATTCAAGTACATACACAAATAGAGCAGTCATATGAATAAAATTGCATAAATAAATCTAAAAAAGCTCACTGAAACAGCAATTAATTTTGCAAACTAGACACAAAAGCCAACACCTTACTTACATAACCGTTCATGGACCTACAGTATAAAAATCATGATATCAATAAAATTCAACAGACTAAAAGCCATGGAGTATAGCAGAGAACATACACAAAGAAGAATGAAGTAATAAACTACACACACACACACACACACACACACACACACACCAGATTTCAATATTATGCAACCAACCTAACTTTATAGTTCAGAGAAGTGGAAAAATAAGGAAAAAAACTAAAAACTATGAAAATAACATAAGAAACAAAACAGTATGTAATGCTTATTTTTAAAACTACTCATAGAAGAATGGTGGGCAGCCAAACGCTAACTAAATACCAGTGAACAATCCTTCTAGTCCTCTGAGACTGTAAGTATTGCCAGTTTAGTGGGAAGATCCTGACAGAAGGCTTGAGGAAAAACACGTGTTCAGATTCAAGCACAGATTAACAAGAACGAAAGGCATGTATAAGAGTCCCATGACAAGGAGCAGGACATTGACCTGAGAACCTTCTATCATTCCTGACTAACACCATCTTAGAGGACATCAAGTCCAATGCTGATATCTGACTGATTGTTTAAGCATATGACTGAAACTACAATATCTGCACTCTAAGACCTTGACATTATAATTAATCTTGAATTTAAGGAGCATCAATTCCCTCTAAACACTTGGATGAAAGAAGCAAGCGTTCTGTAGCCGTGAGAGATTGCAGACCACACATTGTTCTGATGTAATCTTTCCCTGGGTTAAAACAGAAAAGTCAGAAAATGTTTGTAGCTGACAAAATTATATGGTCCACCCTCCTGTCGCCATCTACATCTGGTCCCTTCCGTTTGCTCTTTGGAACTGTGCTAGTAGAACTGTGCTCCACCCTCATAGCCCCATCTCTTCCTCCACCTCATCAGCGCTTGCTGTGAACTGTGGTTCACCCGACCAGCTCCATCCATGTCTCCACCTCATCCCTGCTTGCTGAACTGTGGTCCATCACATGTCCTGCATTCACACCATCTGCCTGTAATCAAAGATGACTGTTTCATGTGCTCCCATGTATGAGGGCTCACAGGGGGATCCAGTCTCCAGCTCAGTGCCACAAATCGAATCTGAGCACAGCGACACTACTCTCTATTTGATCTTGTGAACCTGGTGTCTTACCACATCCCAGCCCCTGGCAAACAATGCTATGACACGCCTGTCCTCAGATCCCTTCTAACCTCCCTCTGTTCCTTCATCTCTTGTTCATCTGCTTTACTCACCTGTGTTTTCCAGGTCCTCAGATCTCTGGTTTAATTTTATTTTGCTGTGTCTTGTTAAAAGTTATCTTTGTATGTTAAGCTTATTAACCAACTATAATGGAGAAGTTGGATAGGCATTCTCACCTCTGTGAAACCTAATTTGAAGCCCCTTATTGCCACTATTAATCACACCCATTGAAAATTAGTTTTCTTAGCTCAAATGAATACATTTGAGCTAACACACACATTCACATACTCACATACATACATACATGCATACATGTGTATGTATACACATGTACTCACGGGTACTCTAACTGCATAACTAACATTCTCATAACACACAAAAACACAAACATGATGCCAAATCCTCCACCAGCTTCGTTTTCACAGAATATCCACTACCCAAATTTGGTGTGGACAGTGTAAGCTACCTGTAAATATTTCCTGAAAAATGGAGCAGTGCGTCCCTGGTGACCCTGTATTTATGTTTCCATGCACTTTAACATGTGTGTTGAAGAGAAGATTCGTGTTATTTGAAAATGGGATAGAGTGAAAAATAACATACTTTCCAGAGAGCCTGTGCATTATCCAAAAGCAGGTAACTAATGACTACTGACAAGCAACACCACAGTCTGTGGATTGAACTTTCTGGTGAGTTTTTGCAGTATTCTGGATGTTGCTGAGACAGTCTGATAAAACCTGCTACACAGGGCTCTACAGAGAGAAATCTCCAACCTTATATATATACTGAGTATGTTCCTATAGAAGAAAGAAGAATCATGGTATAGAGGCACTGAAATGTGTGTATGCATATGTGTGTATGTAAATGTGTCTTGAGGTATATGGAGGTGCCTGCATATGAGGGTGTGTGCAGTGAACGTGTGTAGGTATATTCATGTATAGATGTATGTGAGGTGTTTGCAGGTGTTTGTGCACGATTGGGTGTGTGTTTAGCAGCTGTGAGGGGGGAAGGGGAGTTGCACCAGGGTGCACAGAAAGCCTCGTGTATCAACAAACAAACACCACAGGACTGTTTCCTTCCTCAGTGTCTTCCTCCTAAATTGCTAATTCCTCTTCTTGCTCTGGGTAGAACTGAAGGATGAAGAAAACATGGAAAGAAGAAAAGAGGCCAAGGAGAGCAGAAATGTCTAGTCTGAGCATCTCACCTTGACAAAGGAACACACCGCCGCCAGTAGACAACAACATAACCTTAAGGGTAGTCCCAGCTAAGGGGTCCTCTGCCTTGAAATTCACTGCCTGAAAGATGGCGACTCCTGAGCACTCAGCTGCACCGTGCATTACGTACTCCGTAGCTGACATGGCTGGCAGCCTAAGGACAGCTACTGTGGGTCCGGGAACTCAGACCAGCTCTTCCACGGCGCTATGCCTCGCTATGCAGAGGACTCCCTTGGAGATCATTTATTCCACCACTGACATGTGCCTTTCAATCTCTGCTGAATTCCACTTTTGAGCCGTTCCTCAGTCCCCTTCCCCTACTTCGAGGAAAATTAAGAACAAGTGCTGACCCCTGAGACCTTTGCTCGGGACGATCTTTCCTTGACCCTAGCTTCTCACTTCAGTCCTCCTCTTAGCACGCCGCACCAGGCAGGCAAGTTCCAGGGTTCCCACCCCTGACACAGGCTGCACACGGCCAGGAAATGTGGGCCGCGGTGCTTGAGGGCACTGTGCTCAACTGAGGTATCAGATAGCACATTTCCATCTGGATATAATTTATTTACTCTATCAGTACTTTATATTAAAGAAAGTGAACCAGTGTGAAAACTAAAAGGGAGACGTATTTTGGCTGCAGAATAACCTGGAAATTATTAAAGTCAAAAGCTTCTGGGTCAAAGGGCAGCAGCTCCGTGTTATTAGAATAATATGTTAATGTTTAAGTCATGTAACCTTGTAGGGTCTCCGAAACACCTGCGAGGAAAATGGTTTTCACACTGTTGAGATGGTAACGAATACGCAAGCTCGCTGCTACTCCTGACTCTATTCATGCAACTGGGTTTTATGATCCAGTGAAACGTAGCCTGACATGAATATAAAAACGACAGTAAAACAACACCACCCTTTCTCATTTCTCCATTTTCTCTCTGTACTCGGCTGCTCCCCTCCCAGATCCTCTTGACGCCGGCTGCACCAGCCATTGCTTAAGACCGAGTCCAAGGTACCCTGAGATACAATAGAAAACCCAGCACCCCTACGACAGTAGCGTCCCAATTATTGCGTAAGGTTGGCACTGTGGACGATATTCTGCCTGTGTCAAACAGCGTTTCAAAACCCTAAGTTCCATCTCCACAAGCAATATTTCTGGGTGTCTTTTTAAACTTCACATCATGATCAGCCCTAGCCCCCCAAAGTAAATATGCACACATGTGTCTCAAGATAGGAAACGAAGGCCTGCGTTTCTGAAAGCCCTAACATCAAGAGCCCATCTGAAGATGGGACAAAGGGCATCTTTTATCTATAATTGATGTAATTATCTAACCTGACCTTTACAAAGGTGAGCTCCATCAGACTGTGATAATTTGCATTTATTATTTTATATGCAGATGTCAACTCTCTGGTACACTTATATGTATACACAGGAGAACAGTTTAAAGACTGGACATTCTGAAAAAAATAAAATCAAAGAAACAAACAATTTTTAAGTAAGATACAATCTTGCCTTTCAGAAATAAGCCAGTTGATTCTTTTTTTAAATTATTTTTTATTGGATATTTTCTTTTTATACATTTCAAATGTTATCCCCTTTCCTGGTCCCCTCCTCAGAAATTCTCTATCCTATACCCCTTCTCCTTGCTTCTGTGAAGATGTTCCTCCACCCACCCACCCATTCCTGCCTCCCCACCCTTGATTCTACTACACTGGGGCATCTATCGAGCCTTCATAGGACCAAGGACCTCTCCTCCTGCCTGACAAGGCTGTCCTGTGCTACATATGCAGCCAGAGCCATGTATACTCTTTGGTTGGTGGATTAATCCATGGGAGATCTGGGGGGAGGTGAGTGCGCGGGGGGGGGGGGGGGATTCTGGTTGGTTGTTATTGTTGTTCTTCTTATGGGGTTACAAACCCTTTCAGCGCCTTCAGTCCTTTCTCTAACTCCTCCTTTGGGGACCCGGCACTCAGTCCAATGGTTGGCTACAAATTCTTAAACAATTGTGTTACCATACAAATTTTGTCTCTTTAGAATTTAGATAATGAAACTATGGCCCCCAATGTACTGTGTTTAGAGTTAGGGTACTTAAGGAGAAAATGGTTAAGTGAAGAGGGTCTTACTCTGATGATGTCTATAAAACCAAAATTAGATTTCTTATGGGCACATACACTGTGTGTGCGCGCACACACACACACACACACACACACACACCATGTACATGTGCAAACACATACAAACATGCACACAAAACAAATAAAAGTAATAAAAATGGCTAATGAGGACTGCTCCACAGTTTTCTTCAGAGTGAAAGGGGTCAGTGGGAGAAATAAAGTAGAGTGCAGACCATGACAAAATAAATGGTACAGAGAGAAGGGAAGAGAGAAGTCTGCCCAGTTCCTGGTCCTCCACTACGAACACACATACCCACAGGACTCCGGACACTGGCCCACTTGGTCCCCGCTCGTCTTTCTCGGGGTTACGTCACATGCTGAGCTCTCGCCTATGCAAAGTAATAACTTCTTCTAAAAATATTTTATTTTTGGTCCTTAGCCTTCTAAAAACTCTTTACAGACATTACCTCATCCTTTCTCTTATAAGTAGGTAACCCTGATGACAGAGAGGCCCCAAAAGCTGTTTATGTAGATTCAGGGGTAGACGTGTGCCTGAGACCTCGAAGGTGTCGATCCTGTCTATTTGGAATGAAAGATGGGTGCACTCAACTTCAGTAAGTGCTACAAGCTCTTGTTCAAGTAGAAGGAAAATATCCCTGTGCCAGAATTTTAAAATGTAACAAAATAAAGCCATTTTGTTCACCAAAGAAGACAAATAAGAAAATGCTATTTAGTGTACAGCTTCTACCTTCTAAAAGATTGCTTTTTATAAAATGTAAATTGAATACTTGATTCATGGAGGTGTTCTTGTATTCTTGTGCATGTCTAAAAAATAAATGTGGGCATTTCTACTCTTGCTGAAATGTCTGTAAGATCCTTACACACACATGCACACACAGCCTCTCAATCTCCTGTGTGATGAGTTAAGCAGACCGTCTGAGCAGACTCTGCCCTGCCACTAGAACGGGCTAGCTCCACCCGCTGTTGAGAACCTCAGAGATAAAAGAACCTTTCTCCCGCCCTGCTTGCTCGGCTGTCCATCCTGTCCCATTTAGAGCTGGAGACACTGTAACTTTAGGACCTTACAAATGTCTGAACTCATAACATGGGAAAATATGAACATTTTATTAACTTAGCAGAGGATTCCAGCCTAAACAGACTTTTCCCTCAGCTGAACATGTGTTTAAAAGATTACGGGAAAGGATTTTGAGCTTGAGTCTTCAATTCCATCGAAGAGTGGCTCCCTTGTGTATTGCTGTAAGGTGTAAAAGATCAGCTCTCCTCAGCTCCGTGTGGCCTCCAGGCCTCTGTCATGTACCTACCCCACGTCAGCAAATGTGAACACCCAGAGTTGCGACCCAGAGTAAGAAAGTCTTCCTTACCACAAACAAGAGGGCAGGAGCATGCAAATATATCTTTAGGCAGAACAAAGGAAGACTATTAAGACAAAGGGCAAAATATATTTTCAAAATAGAGGGTCAATCCCTGAAGGTCAGGGGCTGAGCATCTGAAAGGCTGCCTTCTGTGAAGAGCCTGGGCCAAGACACCACGTAGAGATGACCCAGATGATGGGAATTGGTTTCCATCCATGTCCTCAAAAGAAAAAGAAAATTTCATTTCTCTGTTGACCACCTCACTTCATCCTTAACAGAACAATTCTGAGACTAACTGGTTTGTGGAAAGATATCCATATCCATAGGGAAAATCTCCTGGAAATCCCCAAGCCATGAATTAGTTCAAATCCCTATTCAATTTTCTAAATAATTTCACAAAAAAAAACTTGAGCAGTATCCTTGGTAACAATACTGCAGTGAGCCAAGATGAAGAGCCACACGTCATCCATCTCTTGCCTGCATGCAGACCTATATCTGCTTGTGCCACCTAAGTCTCTTACTTAAACACCTGGAGATCTTCCTGGCTATAAGGAAGGGTAGAAATTCACACAACTGGTGATGATCCTGACCAGTGCAATCATAGCACCTTAAAACTGCTCCATCTCCACAAAGCAACAATCTTAGTCAACTTAAGTATCAATTCAGCAGTTAAGAATGAAGATATTGGTTCAGGAATTATATTTCTTTAAGTATCCATTCATTATTCTCCCTTTCCTGCCACAGCTATTCGATACCAACCACCGTTCCTCAGTGGTATGCTCATATATCTGTAAATTAGAGAGAAAATAAAAATGACAATGCCAACAAAGTGAGGGGGACTGTGTTAGTCACATGTCTTGGCATCAATAATTAATGCACTCCCTAGATGACTTTGAGGACAGAAAATGGGCATAAAGCAGGTTGTGTTGTATCTGTTATGTTTCCACCTGAGGTAAGGGTGTAGCTTCAACATCAGAGACACTACCTAGATGAAACAGTCTACAGTCTGCACCACTGTGTGTCCTCTTCTAAAGTTCCTCCCCTAGAGATAAAAGTAATACAAGAGATAAATTCATCCCAGGTTAGTGAGCAACTCAAATTCTAGATATCTGAAAATGTGCTAGAAGAATGGTCCATCTTAATTAACCTTAAAAATAAAGGCGATGGTTATGGCACATTGAACTTCACTTGTCTTGGAGGATTCCTCTCATCAGTTCCAAATAGGAAGGAGAACCAGAGTCCCAACAACATGGAATAGAAGACAGATGTGGCACTCAGCTAGAGAAGCAACCGATTAAGGAAGCCTTTATTCCCTATGAATGCTTACCTCTTTTCTGAAGGTTTTTCATGGCCTTTCTTCCTCCAACAACTGGTATTAGGAAACAAGCCTAGTAATGACTCCAGCTTTGAGATATGACCTTGAGTGTCCAACTAGAAACACAACGAATCCTCCAGAGGTGGAATCTAGCAGCCTACTTACGCAAAACCTGGTCCAGACTGTGTTTACAGATCTGAGGCATTAGGCCAGCCCACTTCTTCAAGGTAAGACACAAACAATGATTGGAACCTATACTCTCTGTTGAAAGGACCATGGGCCAGCCACTGAGGAGCAAACCTGTAGCCCCAACTACTTGGAAAGCTGGGACCAGACTGAAAATTGGAGAGTTCAAGGTCAGTATTAGCAAAATGGAGAGGTTATGAGGGGACAGAGAGAAAGAGACAGAAAACTGAGGGAGGAAGATTTGATTTATTTGAATGTTTTGACAGAGACAGAGAGACAGAGACAGAGACAGAGACACTTGTTTTTTGGAATGTCTTTCGTGCAAAAGCCATAATTACAGATGCAGTTGCAGAGATGAATTCTCTCCCTGTCTTTATTTGCCCAATCAACCATCACTCCTTCTTCTGTAATAATAACAATAATAATAATAATAATAATAATAATAATAATAATGGCCATGGCTACTTCTGATGGGTGTCTTAGAAACACTAGAACACTCTTTAATAAGCCTAAATGCCTCTGCTCTTGTATAATAAGTCAGGAGAATTTTGGTCTTTGAACTATTTATACTTTCAATGCAATGAATTATATAACACATAATTTTAAAGGAAAAGTAGTGAATGAAAAAGCAAAGAAAGATTTTTAAAGTAAAAATTACATCATTTGACTTTTATAAATCTAAATAATAGTAAATTATTTTATAACAACTATTGAATTAAAGTATTACAAAAATAACTAAAATACTGGCAAAAATACTGAGAATCTAAAAATATCACTCAGACTATTTCTGAAAGTATAAGGCCACGCTTTAAGAAAACTATAAATCCAAGCTCATGAGTCATTGCTCATTGATAACACGTGAAAGCAAACTTAAAGAAGAAAATATCAACTCAAAGAAAAGCTATGTTCTTTATAAAAGATTGGAGTGTAAGCCAGCTTCAAGCTAGCCAGCTATGGTGGGACACAACTGTAATCCCAGTACTTGGGAGACTGGAGCAGAAGGATAATAATTTCACGACCAGCCTTGGCTACACGACAAAAACAATAACAACGAATAACATTAAGTTAAAAGGTCTAAAATGGACATCCATTATTGTTACCATTTTTTTTACTATTCTTATTGTAAATAATTCTTATTTATATAAATTATTTAATAAATTATATAAATTTATATAAATTATTCTTATTGTAAATAATGCATTACATAATAGAAGGCTTTTTCCATCTCTCTAAATCTACATATTATCTGGTATGTATTTAAGGAGTTCTGGCACCACACTGTGGTAAGGAGGGCGTGGGACACAGCCAAGAATCACCGTTTCTCACATGTAGTGGGTGTGTGAGAAGCTTAACCTTCTTCAAGGGAAGAACTTCCTGCCCAGTAGTCAGGAACAGTACTGACATGGACGCATCTGACAGTCAGCTCTTTATGCTAGCCTCCGTAGCAAGCAAAGAGCAAGCCCTGTGCAAGCTCACTCCTACCCAACCATGGGTTAAAGGGCAAAATCATCACGCTTGTCCAACCTTCTTTAAAATGTTTAAATAAAACTACCTAATACTAACTCATAAACAAACAAACAAAAAAAACCACACAGCTGATTTTAAGTAGCCACTCAAAGACTATCAGCCCTAACTCTATACATGCCAAAGGATTTTTACAATTAGAATGATTGTTTCGAATCTATTAATCTTCTGTAGAGGCTTTGTAATTTCACTGCCAGCTACATTAGTTAATTAGTTAGTTGGTTAATTAGCTAGTTAGTTCATAGTTCTCACATTCATTATCAACCTTCAGGCATTCATTGGGAGACAATGTTGCTATGCACAAAGTTCACATTGCAAACCATGCAACCCAGGTCAAAAAAAATGTACAAAAAAATTTTAATGTTTTCACTAAGTTTATGGATATTGTGTTAGGCTGCACGCATCGCTTTCATTGGCCAACCATGGCTGCGTATGGTCCATCAGCCACAGTGTGGACACGCCTGTATGATTTTTGTGAGAAAGCTCCCACAGGCCTGGCAGGAATTTTAACAGGTCTGAATCTCAGTCTGATGATTGTACAATCATGACTCCTTACTTTCCTGTTTATAGATATTTTATCCAAGAAATCCCCCATACGCCTGACTCCGTGGTGGTATATCCTTCTTGGAAACACAAACTGTCTTCTTGTATAACGGTCAAACTAACCTGTAGAATGTCTCACCCAAATGTATAGGGGCTTAATTTGTGCTTGAATTCTCACTCCTTCTGAGCCCTTTACGGGCAAGAGTTTTAGTGTAGCCATTATACTGAAAGGACACTATAATTGACTTCTCACAAAAATTCAACCTGGGACATAGATCCTCACTGAATGTCTAACTCTAAGAATACCAGTGGACTGGAGCTAATATTAAAATTGACTACTGTGAACCATGACATTCCAGATTTTCAGGAAAAAGCCAAAGCACAAAGTTTCATGTATTCATCAAGAATAATCCTTAACAATGTCTTTCCAACTGAACTGAAAACAATGCTGGTAGTTCTAGCCTTACAGAATTTGATTCTAATCAATCCTTGACATCAGGCATCTGACTAAGCAGCTCCAGCCAATCTGACCCAGATGGAAGCCACTGTGGGACACAAATGGTGGCTGGTAGCTGCTGGAAAGTACGTTTCCCTCTCCCTGTCAATTCTGAATATTAATGATTCAATATAAGTTTAAACATTTGCATCATGGCCCCCAGAAGAGAAAGAAGTAAGATTAAATCATGGGAACAAGAGTGTCTCAACTCTGCCAAGGATTTAGTCAGACATAGATCCTGAGAGGAAAAGACAAGTATAGACAAGTATAAACATTCTCTCTCTCTCTCTCTCTCTCTCTCTCTCTCTCTCTCTCTCTCTCTCTCTCTCTCTCTCTCTCCTGAGCTTCTTCACACCTTTGCCAGGAAAAAAGCCAAAAAAGCAGAACCCAACAATTTATGTAACACCGTGGAATTGATGGGAGGCAGGTATGATATATTAATATAGCACAAGGCCCCCAGATTGGGGAGGAATATGGCTCTCCCTTGGTTTCTTGTGCAGAGAGCAGCTTACATTGCCAAAGAAATTAAATTTGAAGCTTCAAGAATGCACATATAAAATATCAACCAATGATATTAAACATCTTAAGTGGTAAATCTCCCCCACTCCATGAGAACTCGGGTGCATGAACTATGCACGAGAGATCATTTTGAGAATGGCCTTTGGAATCAGATCATCATTTCCATCCCAATTTTTTACTTTAAAACTTCATACTGGGATTAAAATGTAAGAAAAAATGATACAAGGACTTCCCACTGTTACAGTAATCATTAGAACCAGTAGACAGTTAAGGAACTGGATAGAGGCATTTAGTGATTTATGATTTCATTGCTAATCATAATTATATGATGTCTTTTTAAAATCCCCAAACAAATATTTCTTTCTACATAAGTTTGATTCAACTAGGACAAAAATCCACTTTTAAAAAAGAAACTAAGATCAAGTAGAAACTAATAGTTGCCCTACAATATTTAAAAAAAAAAAACCATTAATTTAGAGGACAAGCCTGTGGACCTCTGGAAGAAGCTTCCAGAATTACCCATAAGATGTCCTCTTACCATTTACCAGGCATCTCTAAAGCCTTTCACAGATTTTTAGGGAGTTTTGAGGACATCCCACCCATTTCCACTATAAAAAAAATCTGTTTAAGTTATTTATTGCTATGTTAGAAATTACCTAAATTTATCCAGTATTTTAAATGGTAAGCATTTATTATCTGACAGCATCTGGAGTCAGTTATTCAGAAGCATCTGGGCAGTGGATGTGGCTCAAATGCTTCCCCAGACTACACTGAAGATGTGAGGCTGGAAATGTGGTCCACTGGAAATGAAGGCCTGATAGGGGCTAGAGATACATCACAAACTTTGGAATATAATCTAAAGACATTACAGATTATTGGGTTTATAACATCAAACTATAACTCACTAATGGTTTTAGCCTTATCTTGGCCAACAGTTAGTAGACGATGCAAGAAAATCCTGGAAATACAGTATGTTAGCCTTCAAGTTAAAGCAACGACTGCTTCAAAACATAAAGCCTCACTACAACAACGTTAAATGATACAATTTTTAAATAAAATATCAGTAACACCAAGCTTCTGCAAGAATACAGAATGATGAGAACTCTCACACATTGTGGTATATGTTATGAAAATTATACAATCACTTCAAAAATAATCTAGCAGCCTTTAACAGAAAAAATTAATTTTCTTAAAATTATTCATGAAGAAAACAATCTAACAGTGAGAAGCAGGGATTGCTGTATAATGAAGCAAGTTGCTCTTAGGTGTTTGTACAAATACAAAAAAAAATGTGTGTTCACAATGAAACATATACAGGGGTGTGTGTAGCATCTTAGCTCATTGCCTTATTTCATGCACACAGACTCTGGAACGATACTCAGCAATACAAATGGGCTAAATGTTGATAAATGCAACAATATGAAGGAATGTCAATAAAGTGATGAAATAGGAACATCCATGTCAAAACTCCACATGTTGGCATTGAGGGTCTTTGTTTATCAAGTTCAAGTCCCTAGACTCCATAACCAACACAAAGAAAAGAAGATGTAGAGGGAGCAATGGTTCATGTAACAGTCACTCTATAAGGACAAAACTATAACCAGAAAACAGAAAGCCAGAAGGCATGTACGTACTGAAAGCACGTGTGTGGGAGGGGACTCTGTGCAGTGCTGATCCTACAGCTTTGTAGGTTTCTCTGTTAAAAGTAGTCACCCTGGGCCTGTAAAGATTGCATCCAGTTTAGTAAAGAAACTGAGGGGGGAGGGGGAATTATTGGGGAACAGATGGGGGAGAGAGGAACTATGGGAACTATGGTGGGTGGGAACTGGGAAAGGGGAAAGCCTTTGGAATGTAAACATAGAATGTAGAAAAGAAAAGAAAAGAAAAGAAAAGAAAAGAAAAGAAAAGAAAAGAAAAGAAAAGAAAAAAAAGTAGTCACTAAAAGTGAGTTTCACTGTATGCAACTTGCAACTTAAATTAACATTAAAATCTGCCCACCCCTGCTAACGTCCCTTAAATCCACAGTAGAGGCATATATACTTAACACTGTCACACAGAGCTGGTTAAATGGCAGAACAGATAAGACTGAGCATCTCCCAGCTGGTTCTAGCCTTATCTACCTCTTCTTCACCCAAGAAGCTGTTTTTCATCATCAATGCAGTAATTTTCACTGGCTAATTGAGCATTCAGTGAGCATACCTTAGATCTCTGCTTAACTTACACAACACTGTAGGCCATCTTTCCTATGAAGAAAGTGAAAAAAAAAAAAAACCACATGCAGCCAGTCAAACTTTCACTCGTCATGCAAAGAAAATGGAAGAACACCACCTTCAAAATGCTCCTGGCTCACAAAATTAGCCACAGCTATTGATGAAAACGAGTTCAAATCCACAGGAAAACCACGAAGCTGGCAACTTAAGAGTACTCTGTCTTCCCAAACAACTTCTAATCATCATCTCTCGAGAGCTCAAGGCCAAAGCTAACATACCATCCACCCTTGGCTCAAACTTCGCCCTGGTTTCTGTCCACCTCTCTGGCATCTTCTAGAGTCCGTGGTCACACTTGTCCCTAATAAACCAGTGAACCACTAAGCAGCCTGTACTGAAGGATAGAATGCAATAATCTAAAAGTCAGAATGCCAACAGAAAGAGAAAACTATATCCTCTCAAATAATTTATAAATGATTATACATCAGCAAAGAAAAATGCAGTTGCTCGTAAGACAGTGCGGCTGGAAACTTGGATGTAGCTGGTAGTGTGAAATAAAGAAGATGGCAGTTTCCTCCGCCTCGACATCCATGTCTCCGGCTCCCTGACCACCATTTGTAAATTAAAGCTGGGTATCAGGTTCCCTTGTCAATCTGTTTCAAGAATTTCCTCCTAAGACAAGATGTTCTAATATTGAGTCTCATACCTTGTAAAGGAGGCTGTTTGACCTCTGTCATGCTTCCCTCTCCCAGTCTTTCATTGGGATTTGGCACCAACATTTCAAAAATGTGTTCTCAATTGTTGACACAGGAATTTTCTTTCCTAGTAATAACATCTCGGTGGTAGACCATTGCCTCTCCTGGCGGCTGATTCATAAAACGTCTTCTTTTCTATCACTGTCTTCAGCTTTTCAATAGTGTAAATCTTCAGATTCCTATGTACATAAGGTTAATTAGCTAAAGCATCTCATAGACACGCTCATAGAAACCATACCATTGCCATTAGATGGTCAAAGATACTGCCTGTATGAGGACAGCATGTTTCTAGACTCTGCAGTCACAGACATGTTAATATCCTGCAACGTGCTCTTTAAAATGAAATTCCTTCTGTCCTAGTTTCCTGTCTGATAAAACACTGACGAAAAGCAACTTGAAGGAGGGAGGAATGTATTCTCCTGTGAAGGGTAAGGCCCATCTCTGACATCAGATCAGGAATTTAGTCTTCTGTGCTTCTTCATGACCAGATAGATATCCTCCACATGGAGCAATGCTCGCTTTCATTGTGTCATGGATGCCTTTCTAAAGTGTCACTTACATAAAATCACATAATTCCTTGTCTTTTGCATCCAGTTTCTCTCATACAGATAAAGAAGAATATGCTCTTGAGATTTATGCTGTTGTGTGCACTGTGGTATGATTTCTGTGGGTGAGTATCTGATTGTCTGGAAATACCAGTATGTCTATGCCTATTCCCTATTTCATTTATACTGGGGTATTTCTGCTTTTGGCCTGTTTGAGTGGCCTTAAATATTTGCATAAGAGTATTTTCATGAGCATATACTTTTATCTTTCTAGAGTAAATAAAGAAATTGTCAGGATATAGGATGAGTGTCTCTGTGTTAAGATCAGTATGCTAGCTGGTGGTTTGTTATTTTTAACTGTGATCTTAAATTTCTTTAATAACCATGTTTATTGCTTAACTGTCACAGCATACCTTAGACAAATTGTCCAAACATTTAGCCTGCCCATTTATTTGGGTTTTATTATTGCTTCTTAAATTGAAAGGATTTGAGACCATATAACATTTAGCCCTCTTTTAGATGTATGCATTATTAATACTTCCTCCTAAAAATATTCATATATTTTATATGCCTTTCAGTAAACAAAATTATTTTTAACTAAGCTTAGTTTACCACTTTTCATTTATGGATCTTACATTTGATACATTTCCCACTCTACCTACCCATAAAATGCCTAATGCTAGAACAAAAAGACTTTATTCTCCATTTCCTTCTAGAAAATTTAGCACTTATATTTATATTCATGCTATATATGGCAAGTTCCATTTTGCAAATGCATAACATGTCATTTTAGCAGCACATATCATATATTATCCCTTTCCCATTAAGTTACACACATTCAGGGATAAAAAACAATTCCATTTCTGAATTATCCTTTTCTTTTATTTCCACATGTGAACTTCCACCCATGATATACTGTCTTTCCAACTTCAGCTTTCAAGAAACTCTTTAGGCAATATTTACACTCTGACTGGCCTCTTTTCTTCAACATTGTTTTTAACTATGAATTTACATTGCATTTCCAAGTAAATTTTAGAACCAAGTTGGTAATTTCTATTTTAAAAAAAAATACAAACTCTAATTGTGCATTGCCTTTGTAGTGGCATTTGAAGAAAATACTGGTAATTTTGTTGACTTGTTTGATGGAATTTTTTTGGAAATGCTGGAGTATGTGGCTGTTTGCAGGATGCCTCAGTTCAGATGGGTGAAAACCAGGCCAGATGCTCATGGGAAGCCAAGGCCCTGGGCATCTCTTCAAGAAATGGAACTTGTGGGCATGGACACCACTGAGCATATCCTCACCACACCTCCCCAAGCCTTGGTTCACCCGGTGATGAGAATTCACACAGCAAGTGACAGAAAGCAGAAACACAGAGAGGAAAGGCAGTTGGCACTGGGGGTGACCAAAACATGTCAGGAGCCAAGGCCCTGGGAAAGTTAACTCACCAAGAGAAATTCAGCCCATGTTAGCATAATCTAAGAATTTCCATGCTGTAGAACTGCAGCAGGAAGGAAGAACCTATTCCCTGGACGTAGAGAATACACAATGCCTATCCAATATTTGAGTCTTGGAATTCAAAATTTAACCTGACTATTTGAATAACTGGAGTTCCCAAAGCATAATATTCTCACTCAAACTTTGACCAGAGGATTCTTCTACCATCATTATTAAGATCCTCTGAATTCTAGAGGATCAACTAGAATTAATGCTGAAAGTAGCCACATTTGGGAGACGTAGGCAAAGTGTTTGTCACACAAGTTAGAAGGACTTGATTTTGAATCTCAATGGAATTCCCAATGGAATCTAACAATAATCCATGTGTTAACAATCTACAGAATCAAAAGAGGGGCTCCTTGCCCCTCGGCCCATCCTTTGTCACATCTCAAAGAGAGTTTCATTTTTCATGTTGGATCACGTGTTAGCATCATATTAGGCGAAGCTCATGGGGAAGATGAAGTGTCGACGGCTCTGCTCTTGGGTGGATGAGAATCTGAGTTTTTCTCAGGACCAGACCAACCTGGCACAGGCTTCATCCACTGTGGGAACATCCAGGTGAACTTGCTGTGAGCATTCAGAAAGACTGGGGCCTCCTGAAATAGCAAGGCTCCAGTGGAGAAGTTATCCCTAAAGATGCAGAAAATGGTACTTATTTGGTCCAGATAATAACAAGATTAAAATAAGTCCACTCAGTATCTCCTCTTTTTACGTAAAAGTATACAAAAATGTACAGCATTTCATGGAATTAATTCAAAGAACAGTTACACGTCACTTTACTCATCCTCTATTTTTATCCCTGATTTCTCCGTAAATTGAGACTAAGACCATTTCTGTAAAACAGCTATCTCTGCCTTTCAATATTTTGCAGGTGGCTGAGGAACTAAGTTTGCATAGAGAAGAGCATGGACCTTTCACTCTGCCAGTTTGAGTAATAGTACAGGCCTTGGTGTGTGATACTGTACAAAATACACAATTCTACCTTCTATGCCAAGGTGTTAGTTAGCTCTGTAAAAAGACACACCACCCATGAGTGGAACTGGTAAGAATGGGCTAAACTCTCTGGAGACTCATCAGAGGAAGCTGACGATGATACAGGGGCATGCAACAGAAACCAAGATTAATCAGAGACTCCGGAAGCATTGTGAAGAACATCATCAGCTGCTGTGTCGACGAAGACTGCATGGACCTTGAGAGGTTGCTTCTAAACAGGTACACAGAGGAGCCATGACCTGTGAAAGCCAAATCTGAAACCAAGGCCCAACTAGAGACTTGTGCCCTTCCAAATGAGTTCTATTATTCAGTTGTGACAGAGAATGTGATTTAGTTCAGTGTGCACAAATCCATAGAAAGGTCTATATGTGAAACTGTACATATATAGACTTATTCATAAAGAGTATCCTTATGTATGAATGGGAAAATTATGGGTAAGTCAATCAAGGATGCTGAGATATCTGAATATGACTATCTGTTTTTCACTATATATACATATTAATTCAGTGAGTACCAGTGATTTATCTATGAAAAAGGAAACTTATGTGTAGCTGAGACCTTGTGAACTGTTCCTTATCTGGTTTGGCATGTTCACTGGTGTCTTTCTTGTTCAACTGAAGTTTGAATTGTCCCATGGGTAAGACTTTATGTGTGTAGCTTCTGCTGTTACTGTATCTCCCAGAAAACTGCCTAATCCTCTGACTCTTACACTCTTTCCACCCTCTCTTGTGCAATGTTCCCTGAACCTTAGGTGCTGGAGTGTTTTGTAGAAGTACCCATTAGGAGTGGGCTCCACAACTCTGCATTTTGATTGGTTGCGATTTCTGTAATGGTCTCCATCTGTTGCAAAAAAAGAGGTTTCCTTGTTGAGGGTGAATACTACATTTGTCCATGGGAATAAGGATAAACTGAGTAAGGCTGGAAGCAGGAGAAGCTGTCATCTCCACAGAAGAGTACACAGTTGATTGTCCAATGACAAATGATCAGTCCTGAAAGCATACACTCAGATAATATTATACAGACACAACAGGGTATAATTAGCAATATATAATGTATATTCAATTACATATTGGGAGGGAGAAATATCCTAATTAAATTATAATCTCAAAAATAAACAAAAAGAAAACTAAGTTTTCAAAAATAGCATTAAAAGGATTTATATATAAAATTCAAAGAGCATAAATATTTTTATTTGTCTTAGCAGTTTCAGTGACTGGAAGTTGGAGGTCCATCTGTGAAGCACATTGCTCCACATCACCCAAAGAGGAGTTTCATGTTTCATGTATCATGACAAAAACACCTTATGCTACTCAATCACAGAGTGCACAGTCCCAACACTAAGGCTCCAAAATTCTGTGCTGAGGAAATGAATGAATAAAGGAGGAATAAGCCAAGCTCTGGAGATGAAGGAACCTTTAAATTGGAGCAATTCAAGCAACAACCAACTACCCTTGAACTCATCTAAATACCTGTTTAACCAGCACAACTCTCTACTGCAGTCTAGATACAGACTATCCCTCAAATGCCCATGTGTTCGAGACTTGTTCTCCACACCACACTGTTGGAATGTAGTATGAAAATTAGAGGGGGAGGCTTTTATAGGAAGGTCCTTAGGTCTTTGAAGGCATGCCCTAGAAGATGAATATAGGGTCCTTGCTGCTCACTGGCTTATAATTGAGGGAGATGCTTTGCTCTACCACACACACTCAATACACTCTTCCTTGCCATAGGCCCAATACAAAGGAAGCCAGTGAGTCATGGGAAGGAGTCAGCATCACTGTTTTATAAGCATATTCACTGTCTCAGGTATTCTATTATACTGGTTGATATATCATCTCTGGAAAAAACAAGTTTTCCAGATCCAGAAGCCCCATCAGCACTCAGGTAGAGTACTTTCATCTTGCTTCATGTTCCAGAAGTCAAATACTACTCTGTGAATTAAGCTAGACACCAATGGGAGAGGTGATACTAGCATCATTCCATGACAGAATGTCAGTAAGCAGCCCATGCAAATCCTCACATGTGTGTGTCATGTATTATTGTCAGTTTCACTCTACAGATGAGAAAACTGAGATTCATAAAGTTTATGGTGATTCAGGATGTAGTAAGTTGATAGAATGTTTGCCTATCATGTGTGAAGTCCTGGATTCTATCCCCAAGCACCACATAAATTGGGAATGAAGGTATGTGCCTGAAATCTCGGAACTAAGGAGTGGGAAAAGGGATGATAAGAAGTACAAGGTAATCCTCAGCTATCGAGAGTTTAAGGCCTGTCTGGGCTACTAGAAACCCTGTAGATAGATAGGTAGGTAGATAGATAGATAGATAGATAGATAGATAGATAGATAGATAGAAGATAGATAGATAGAAGATAGATAGAAGATAGATGATGATGATGATAGATAGATAGATAGATAGATAGATAGATAGATAGATAGATAGAAGATAGATAGATAGATAGATAGATAGATAGAGGATGGGTGGGTGGGTTGGTGGGTGGATAGGTGGATGGATGGTAGGTGGATAGATAAATGGGCAGACAGACAGACAGACAGGTTTAATGTTACTTAACTAACATCATAAAGCTAATAAAAATGAAATAGATTTGAACGAAGTCTGTGTAATCAATCATAGATTCTTCCTGTGGCAGATCAAGAAGTAGGCAAAGGAACTCCAATTCCAAAGGATGGATTTCATTTCATTCCTCGAGAGTGACCTCAACCCTGAAACCACTGTGCTGTAGCAGAGTCCTAGTGACCACCATAGAGAAGGTTCCCAATGAAACAGGCAGACTTTGTCACCAAAAATATCTAATGCATGAAACAGTTTTTACAGTTAACGACAATTTCTGTAAAGTAGAAATAAATTGCTGTGGATTAAAGGAAAAGACAGGCCTTCTAAAGGGGGACCTAGGAAAAATAAGAGACGACCCAAAGGAAAAAGGGGAACAGGAGACACACACCAGATTATTATTTGAAAGCTGTTACTCTGCTAAATGGGGTCTGGGGCTCTCAAGTCTGTGAAAAGTAGGTGTGAAGCAACGAGAGAGTCTGCCAGAAGACAGAGTGAAAGCAGGCAGCTACAACAGAGCCGCCCATTGTGTGAGCCTCCTCCAGCCCAGCAGACAGAACTGACAGCCAGACTGTAAATGCTTTCCAGTGCCCTTCATTTATGTTCTTTGTAAGGCAGGTAGAAAGTGGAACTTCCCTGTTCTCTCTTTACCCTTCAGTGAAGTCCTAATCTCTGGTTTCCCCATGCTCTGCCTCAGCCACCAGTTTGCAGATGTTTAACAACACTGCTGGTTATCCTTCTTTGTCCAGTTATTATTTCTCACATTTGCATGCTGACCACCCTCAATTTCCACCTCCCTCCAAACCTGCCCACCTTCTGCACAAATCTCTCAAGTTTACAACCATTTCTTTTGGTTAGTGACCCACCAAAATCAGCTATGGCTATCTGTGTGCCTGAAGGTTTGGAGCTATCAAATGGAGTCCAGTCGAAACTCGAAGACCATGACTCACTCTCCCATTACCTATCAACAACCAATAGTTCAAAGATAAAGGGCAGGGTCTAATGAGCCCATCCTTTCCTTTATTTTTTTTTATTTTCTATATGCTTTGTTTACATTCCAAATGATTTCCCCTTTCCTGGTTCTCCCCTCCCATAAGTCCCATAAGCCCTCTTCCCTCTGCCCATTCCCCAACCAACCCCCTCCCACTTCTCTGTCCTGGTAATCCCCTAAAATGCTGCATCAAGGATTTCCAGGACCAGGGCCTTCTCCTTCCTTCTCCTTGGGAATCATTGATATGTTAATTGTGTCAAGTATTCAAAGCTTCTGGGCTAATTAATATCCACTTATCAGTGACTGGATTCCATGGGTGTTCTTTTGTGACTGGGTTACCTCACTTAGGATGGTATTTTTGAGTTCCAACCATTTGCCTAAAAATTTCATGAATCCGGTGTTTTTGATTGCTGAGTAGTATTCCATTGTGTAAATATGTTCTGTATCCATTCCTCCATTGAGGGACATCTGGGTTCTTTCCAGCTTCTGGCTATTATAAATAAGGCTGCTATGAACATAGTGGAACATGTGTCCTTATTGCATGCCAGGGAATCCTCTGGGTATATGCCCAGGAGTGGTATAGCAGGGTCCTCCAGAAGTGTCATGCCCAGTTTTCTGAGGAACCGCCAGACAGATTTCCAGAGTGGTTATACCAGCTTGGATTCCCACCAGCAGTAGAGAAGTGTTCCTCTTTCTCCACATCCTTGCCAACACCTGCTGTCTCCTGAGTTTTTAATCTTAGCCATTGTGAATGGTGTGAGGTGAAATCACAGGGCTGTTTTGATATGCATTTCCCTAATGATTAATGATGGTAAACATTTCTTAAGGGACTTCTCAGCCATTCGAAATTCTTTAGGTGAAAATTCTTTGCTTAGCTCTATACCCCATTTTTACTAGGGTTATTTGGTTCTCTGGAGTCTACCTTCTTGAGTTCTTTGTATATATTGGATATTAGCCCTCTTTGGGATATAGGGTTGGTGAAGATCTTTTCCCAATATGTTGGTTGCCATTTTGTCCTTTTGACAGTGTCCTTTGCCTTACAGAAACTTTGTAATTTTGTGAGGTTTCATTTGTGAATTCTTGATCTTAGAGCATAAGCGATTGGTGTTCTGTTCAGGAATTTTTCCCCTGTGCCCATGTCCTCAAGGGTCTTCCCCAGTTTCTTTTCTATTAGTTTCAGTGTGTCTGGTTTTATGCGAAGGTCCTTGATCCACTTGTAGTTGAGCTTAGTGCAAGGAGATAAGAATGGATCAATTCATTCTTCTGCATGGTGACCTCCAGTTGAACCAGCACCATTTGTTGAAAAGGCTATCTTTTTTCCACTAGATGGTTTTAGCTCCTTGGATGAAGATCAAATGACCATAGGTGTGTGGGTTCATTTCTGAGTCTTCAATTCTATTCTATTGATCTACCTGCCTATCACTGTACCAATACCATGCAGTTTTTAACACTACTGCTCTGTAGTACTGCTTGAGGTTCAGGATATTGATTCCTCCAGAAGTTCTTTTACTGTTGAGAATAGTTTTAGCTATTCTGGGTTTTTTGTTATTCCAGATGAATTTGAGAATTGTTCTTTCTAACTCTATAAAGAACTGAGTTGGGATTTTGATGGGAATTGCATTGAATCTGTAGATTGCTTTTGGCAATATAGCCATTTTTACTATATTGATCCTGCCAATCTATGAGCATGGAAGATTTTTACATTTTCTGAGGTCTTCTTCAATTTCCTTCTTCAGAGACTTGAAGTTCTTGTCATATAGATCTTTCACTTGTTTGGTTAGTCACACCAAAATCCTTTATATTGTTTGTGGCTATTGTGAAGAGTGTCATTTCCCTAATTTCTTTCTTGGCCTGCTTATCCTTTGAGTATAGGAAGGCTACTGATTTGCTTGAGTTGATTTTATAACCAGTCACTTTGCTGAAGGTTTTTATCAGTTCTTTGGTGGAGTTTGTTGGGTCACTTAAGTATACTATATCATCTGCAAATAGTGATAGTTTGACTTCTTCCTTTCCAATTTGTATCCATTTGAGCTCCTTATGTTATCTAATTGCTCTAGCTAGAACATCAAGTACTATATTAAAAAAATATGAAGAGAGAGGGCAGCCTTGTCTACTCCCTGATTTTAGTGGGATTGCTTCAAGTTTCTCTCCATTTAGTTTGATGTTGGCTTCGGGGTTTGCTGTATATTGGTTTTACTATGTTTAGGTATGGGCCTTGAATTCCTGTTATTTCCAAGACTTTTAGCATGAAAGGATGCTGAATTTTTTCAAAAACTTTTTCAACATCTAATGAAATGACCATGTGGTTTTTTTTTTCTTTGAGTTGGTTTATGTAGTGGATTACATTGATGGATTTTCATATATTGAGCCATCTGGGCATCCCTCGGATGAAGCCTACTTGATCATGGTGACTGATCCTTTTGATGTGTTTTTGGATTTGATAAGCGAGACTTTTATTGAGTATTTTTGCATCAATATTCATTAGGGAAATTGGTCTGAAATTCTCTTTCTTTGTTGAATCTTTGTCTGGTTTTGGTATCAGCATAATTGTGGCTTCATAGAACAAGTTGCATAGTGTTCCTTCTGTTTTTATTTAGTGGAATAGTTTGAAGTGTATTGATGTTAGGTCTTCTTTGAAGGTCTGATAAAATTCTGCACTAAAACCATCTGGTCCTGTGCTTTTTTTTTTTTTTTTTTTTTTTTTTTTTTTTTTTTGATGGAAGACTTTCAATGACCACTTCTATTTCTTTAGGGGTTATGGGACTGTTTAGCTGATCTAATTGATCCTGATTTAATTTTGGTATTTGGTATCTGTCTAGGAAATTGTCCATTTCCTCCAGATTCTCCAGTTGTGTTGAGTATAGACTTTTGTACTAGGATCTTGATGATTTTTTTAATTTCCTCAGTTTCTGTTGTTATATTTCCTTTTTCATTTCTAATTTTGTTAGTTTGGATACTGTCTCTGTCCCCTCTGATTATTCTGGCTAAGGGTTTATCTATCTTGCTGATTTTCTCAAAGAACCAGCTCCTGGTGTTGTTGATTATTTGTATGATTCTTTGTTCCTTTTGATTGATTTCAGCCCTGAGTTTGATGATTTCCTGTCTTCTAATCCTCTTGGGTAAATTCGCTTCTTTTTTTTTTCCAGGGCTTTAAGGTGTGCCCTTAAGCTGCTAGTGTATGCTCTCTCCAGTTTCTTTTTTGAGACATTCAGGGTTATGAGTTTTCCTCTTATTACTGCTTTCATTGCGTCTCATAGATTTGGGTATGTTGTGCCTTCATTTTCATTAAATTCTAGAAAGTCTTTGATTTCTTTCTTTATTTCTTCCTTGACCAAAATATCATTGAGTACAGTATTATTTAGTTTCCATGTGTATGTGGGCTTTCTGTTGGTTTTGTTGCTATTGAAGACCACTCTTACTCCATAGTGATCTGATAGGAGGCATGGGATTAGTTCGATCTTCTTTTATCTGTTGAGGTCTGTCTTGTGACCAATTATATGGTCAATTTTGGAGAAGGTACCATGAGGTGCTGAGAAAAAGGTATATATTCTTTTGCTTTAGGATGAAATGTTTTATATATATATATATATATATATATATATATATATATATATATATATATAAAATCCAATTGGTCCAAAGCTTCAATTAGTTTCACTGTGTCCCTGTTTAGTTTCTGTTTTCCTGTTGGGTCCATTGAGGAGAGTGGAGTGTTGAAATCACCCACAATTATTGTGTTAGGTGCAATGTGTGCTTTGAGCTTTAGTAAAGTTTCTCTTTTGAATAAGTATGCCCTTGCATTTGGAGAATAGATGTTCAGAATTGAGAGTTCTTCTTGGTGAATTTTTCCTTTGGCCAGTAAGAAGTGTCTTTCTTTGTACTTTTTGATGCATTTAGGTTGAAAGTCAATTTTATCTATTAGAATGGCTACTCTGGCTTGTTTCCTGTGACCATTTGCTTGTAAAATTGTCTTCCGGCCTTTTACTCTGAGGTAGTGTTTGTCTTTCACACTGAGGTGTGTTTCCTGTATGCAGCAAAATGTAGGGTCCTGTTTACATATCCAGTCTATTAGTCTATGTCTTTTTATTGGGGAATTGAGTCCATTAATATTAAGAGATATTAAGGAATAGTGACTATTACTTCCTGTTATTTTTTATGTTATTTTTATGTTTGAGTGGTTATCTTCTTTTGGGTTTGATGAAAGATGGTTACTATCTTGCTTTTTCCAGGGTGTAGTTTCTCTCCTTGTATTGGTGTTTTCTACTTATTATCCTTTGTAGGGCTGGGTTTGTGGAAAGATATTGTGTAATTTTGATTTTATCATGGAATGTCTTGGTTTTTCCATCTATGGTGATTGAGAGTTTTGCTGGGTATAGTAGTCTTTGCTGGCATTTGTGCTCTCTTAGAGTCTGCATAAGATCTGCCCAGGATCTTCTAGCATTCATGGTCTCTGGTGAGAAGTCTGGTATAATTCTGATAGGTCTTCCTTTATGTTTCTTGACCTCTTTCTCTTACTGCCTTTGATAGTCTTTCCTTTTTAGTACATTTGGGATTTTGATTATTATGTGACGGGAAATATTTCTGTTCTGGTCCAGTCTGATTGGAGCTCTGTAGGCTTCTTGTATATTCATGGGCATCTCTCTCTCTTTAGGTTAGGGAAGTTATCTTCCATAATTTTGTTGAAGATATCTGCTGGCCCTTCAAGTTGTAAATCTTCACTCTCACCTATACCTATAATCCTTAGGTTTGGTCTTCTCATTGTGTACTGGATTTCCTGGATGTTTTGGGTTACAAGCTTTTTGCATTTTGCATGTTCTTTGACTGTTGAGTCAATGCTTTCTAAAGTATCTTCGGCATCTGAGATTCTTTCTTCATCTCTTGCATTCTGTTGTTGATATTTGCATCTATGATCTTTGATTTCTTCTCAAAGTTTTCTATCTCCAAAGTTGTCTCCCTTTGTGATTTTTAGTTGTTTCTACTTCTGTTTTCAGATCCTGGATGGCTTTGCTCAGTTCCTTCACTTGTTTGTTTGTGTTTTCCTATAATTCTTTAAGAAATTTTTGTGTTTCCCCTTTCATGACTTCTGCCTGTTGATCCAAGTTCTCCTGTATTTCGTTAAGTGATTTTTGCATTTCCTCTTTATTGGTTTCTATCTGTTGACCCATATTCTCCTGAATTTCTTTAAATGATTTTTGTGTTTCCCTTGTAAGGGCTTCTAACTTTTGATTCATTTTCTCCTGTATTTATGTTCTTCTTGTGTTCCTCTAACAGCATCATGACCAGTGACTTTAAATCTAATCATATTTTTCTGGTGTGTTGGGGTATCCAGGACTTGCTGTTTTTGGAGAATTGGGTCTGGATGCTGCCATAGTGCCTTGGTTTCTGTTAGTAACGTTCCTACATTTGCCTTTTGCCATCTGGGTTTCTCTGGCATTAGTTGGTCCTGTTGTCACTATCTGGTGCTTGAACCTTCTATAAGCCTATTTCTGCTCCTCTGGATGACTGGGTTTCCCCTGGCACAGATTGCTGATGGGCTGCCCTACTCTTGTGTGCTGTTGGAGCCCTGGTGTGCCTTTCCCCAAGCAATGTTATACTCGGGGTTGTCTCTGTGTACATGGTGTTGCCTGTCCTGTCTATCTGGGAGTGAAGATGGTGGCCGAGTCCATCCTTTTCTTTGACTTATCTTGTGTGAGCGAAGAGCAACTAACCATAATTATGTGAATAGGCGATTACAACCGTATATTGAATCTTGGGACTGGTGTTTCATAGTCCTTCGCCCTTCAAGTGTTTCCATATTTTCCAAACCCTCTTTACAGTTGTCCTTGATCTCTTTCTTTTACCACATCATAACTCCTATTACCTAAAGGAAGGACGTTTCAGATAGTTCATTTATTGAAACTTCCATTTATTTTCTATGAGTAAAATGAAAGAACTATAAACTCTAGAACCAATCCTTCAGCATCTCACTGGATTAATGTAACTTCAATCAAAACACAAACTCTCCAAACAGTTTAACCAACTGTTTCCGTTATGTCTTAATTACTACTTCGGAGACACCATAACCAAAGCAATTTGTAAAAGGGAGCATTTAATTGGGGCTTGTTTACAGTTTCAGAGGTCCATGACCATCATGGTGGAAAGAATGATGGCAGACAGGTATGGTGCTAGAGCAGTGTCTGAGCGTTCACATCCTTGCCCTTTACAGGAAGCAGGCAAAGAGAACACTAATTAAGAATGGTATGGGATTTTAAAAAGCCTCAAAGCCCACCCACAATGATATACCTCCCCAGTGATGCCATGTCTCCTAACCCTTCTAAACAGTCCACCAACTGGGCATCAAGCATTCAAATATATGAGCCTATGAGGACCATTCCTATTTCAACCACCATTACCATCCATCTGGAGCCATGTGATTTTCCCTGTCACCCCTGCTCCAGCAGGAATACTAGGTTTCCTCACTACCAATCCTCAGCTATAGCAAACGCGTCACACTGAGCATCAGTAATGTGGCATCTTTCAATCACTGGTTGCCAAGTATTGGGTACAACGCCATCCCATAATAATGGACAGATTCTGTAATAGTTTTGTCAACTGAACACAATAATCATCTAACAAATTATTTAGATCAGATTGGTCTAATCTAAATATTATCTGATAGAAAGTGTCTTGACCACATTGAGTAATGTGGTAAGATTCATCCTAAAAGTGGTTGACCTCATTTCCTAGGTTTGGGCTCTGGAGAAGTCTGAGTCCTAGCATTCATTGTCTGTGCTTGACTATAAATGTGACTTGTTACTTCAGATTTCTGTCTTGACCTCCCCACAATGATGGACTATAACCTGGAGTTGTCTTTTTCCCTAAGTTCTTTTCTGCCAAGAACAAAACTTAGAATCTCTTTTGTCATTATTAAGCTAAAGAACATTTGCTAATGAGGACAGAAGCTGGACTGGTTCTTTTAACTCTACATTGTTATTGCCTGACCTGATCTGAGCTTTGAAGTGCAGTCTGGTAGTAATTCTTTCATTGACTTGTAACAATATTTGGATGACCTTGTTATGGACCTGATTGTAGGTACTAGTACAAAGAATCAGGAAAAATCTCTTCACTGCAAAGCTTATGAAGTATAAAGAAACTAAAGTGAAAATATAAAGTATACTGTCAACTAACAGTGACCTTATAAGGAAAGGTAAGGTTGAATCTCTTAGTTGATTTCTGGCACTTCTATTGTGTCTCACTTCCTCAGTCCTGCAATCTGACATGCCATCCCCCACACTTCTGTGTGTTACCCCTGCCTCTGTGTCTTGTGTCACATAGAGACAGCTCACTACTTACATTCGTGAATCCTCCATGGTTCAATATACCTCTGTGTCTTCCCCAACACTGTCAGAAAAAAAAAACTTTCAGTTTCAAGGCAAAGCCTGCTGAAACTGAAGTGCCTCATCAAAGGAGATGAAACTGATCGAGTCTGGGCACAAGACCAAAGTTCTAGTCAATTTTTCTCTCTTCTTCTCTTTTCTGAGTTTAAGCTTTATCCTCAGACTGGCACCCTTCACTTGAAGGCAATGGTGACCATTCTTTGTCATCTGTACCCAAGAGTGTTGGGTCATTCTAACAGCATCACCAACACTGAAACAAGCACCGAGAAAGATCGTTGGTGGATGTTTGTAGTTACTTTGCATAGAACAAGATATATGGGAGTTCATTTGATGCTGGGCACCTCTTCTAAACTTGAAAGACTGGGTCATGAGGAACTGGAAAGTCTTCTATAACTATCCTCTTCTCTGTCTAAAACCAATGTCTGCAGCAGCTTTCTGTCTTCATCACTTTGTTCTATAGAACACAAATTTTTGCTTTCATTTTCTCTCATTTATTTAAGAACTAAATATAAGCATATCAAAAGAACCATTGCACAAGCATTCTTAGTGAGGAACCTAGATATTGTCAACTGATTTTGTATCTATTTATTTGGTAGGAGGGTGCTCATGTAATAGTGTACACGGGAGAATTCTATCATGTGCATCCCTGAATTTGAATTCAAGTTGTCAGACATGGTAAGTACAATTACCCACTGAGATGTCACACCAGCCCCCACATGTTTGTTTTTATCATTCTTTTTATAAAATAAAGTTAAATTTGATCTGTATAAAAAACTATCAACTTCTTTGCCTTCCTTTTGTTGCTTTGTCTTCTTGGTCACTGAATGTGTTTTTAAAAGTTTTTCAATACCACACTGCCTGTGTTGAAAGGTACAAGCAGCCTTAGAAACTTGCCATGCTAAGAAATTCATCTGGTGAGTTATGGTTGTATAATTCTGGGAAAATCAGAAAACAGAGAGCTATAGCATGATACCAAAATTTAAAAATACATATTGCTATAGTCATAGATCAGAGCATTAGCCGGGCAGTGGTGGCACGCGCCTGTAATCCCAGCACTTGGGAGGCAGAGGCAGGCAGATTTCTGAGCTCGAGGCCAGCCTGGTCTACAAAGTGAGTTCCAAGACAGCCAGGGCTACACAGAGAAACCCTGTCTTGAAAAAAGAAAAAAAAAACATGGATCAGAGCACCAGTCAGCCTTATGATGCTGTATCTATAGAGCGCATCATTCATCCCTCATCACAGGTGCTGCTTCTCACAATACATGAGAACTAATGCAGAGACCCACAACTAGACAATTGCACAGGGAGAGAGCTTAGGGCATCTAACTCTAACCGGGATGTCTTCATCAAACTCTCCCCTCAAGGCTCAGGGACTTTGTGGAAGAGGAGACAAAGATTTTAAGAGCCAGAAGTGATGGATATTCCCAGAAAACAGTGTCTTCAGGACACACAGGACTGATATACACATGAACTCACAGAGACTGTGGCAGCACACAGAGGACCTGCTCAAACCAAACAAAATCCCAGCACTGAGAGGTGGAGCTGGACACAAAATCCTACCCCTAGCCAACATGCTATCTACAGTTCCTGATGGGAACAGGAAATTGAGTTCTCTTCAATGGGGTATCACTGGAAGTATCAATAACACTCAACTAGTCCCATGCCCAGGACCAGTTGGTCAACACAAAACAGGATCCATAGCTTTTTTGTACTTTGAGTTTGGGGTTTTTTGTTTTGTTTTGTTTTGTTTTGATTTTTTACTTACTCTTTTAAAAGATCATTTCTTTGTTTAGAATCTCATTTTTTGGTTTTTGTTTTGTTTTCCGGAGGGAGATAAATAAAACGAAGTTATTTATGGGTACAGAGTAGGGAGAGGTGTTGAAAATATATTGTATGAAAATGTTTTCATAAAAAATAATACAAAATAACAGGCTAAAGACATGGCCCAGTGTGTGTAAAGCACTTGTCACACGATCATAAGTCTGGATCTCCAGCATCCACCTGAATGCCAGGCATGGGAGCCTGCCTGTCATCCCAGCATTTGGTAAGGGTGACAGAGGATCTCAGGAGCAAGCTAGATAAGGAGAAGCTCTGAAACAGTGGCTTCTTGGTTCAAGTGAGAAAGTGTGCCTCAATAGAGAAGGTGAAGATCTGTTAGGAAAGACAAACAACATGGCCCTCTGACCTCCACACACACAAGCATACGTGTGCACTCACCTGTGCACATATACACACCCACACATGCAAACACATACACATATACTCTATCCAAGAATATGTTAAAAAACAATAATTCATGCTACAAAATAAAAATAGCCATTAAGGAAGTGAGCTGCCTATAGCATAGAGTGCATGGGTCTTCTAATACCTTTAAAGGGTGCCCAGGTTTTCCCCTCAATCTTCATGCTGGCTGTGCTGTCACAAAAGGGTCAGAAGAGTCATACTGGCTGCAGTCACCCAGAACTCCCTATGTTTGGTTGGATTAAGTGACCAAAAGTTGACTTTTAATTAGCAAGGGAGTTACAGGTTTGGCCTACAGAATTTAGTGTGTATGTGTGTGGGTGTGGGTGTGTGTGTGGGTGTGTGTGTGTGTGGGTGTGTGTGTTTTACATTCCCCCAATTAATTCCTTTGTGGTGTTTTGGGCATGTCCCTTTTAAATGTTGGTTTTTAGTGTTGTGGGGAAGGAAGGGAAACATACTGAACAGACACTACACTGCCCCTTGATACTCACAAGTCCGCCTGCCTCTGTTACTTCTCTGGTGGTTGGTTGTGCTTGCTTTTGTGAGATGAGGTCTTGCCAAGCAAATGGCCTTGAACTCACAATCCTCCTGCCTCCGTTGCGGCGTGTTGGTGTCACCAGCTTACCTTGATGCACATACACAGCTCTCCTACCTCAGCCTCTCAAATGCCAGGGTCACAGGCAGCCCTGCTGTTCCCAGCAGTGTCATTTTTTACCAAGTCCTCTAGGATAAACCCTTTCAAGTAAAGACGCCAACTCATCATGTCGGCTCTTTAAAATACTCAACGTTGTTTCTTGCACATTTTTTGAGACATTGTTAGAACACTTTAGTTGGTGCATGATTCAAGCAAACATAATTTGTACTCTGGTAAGTGACGTTTTATGACTTTCCATGTTTCTGAATGCAATACTGTAGAGCAGAAAACATGATTAGAGTATCTCTATCTTGCTGAAAATGTTTTACAAACCATAGCTCTCTCTCGCTCTCTCTCTCTCTCTCTCTCTCTCTCTCTCTCTCTCCCCACCCTTTACTTTTGAAATGAGTGAACTGGAATATTAACAGCTTCAGCTTGCGTTTCAAGCTGTCCTTTTGAAACGTCTGCTGTTTCCATTGTATGCTCCAATTCATTCAGTGGAAAGCTTTTAAGATCCCAATTTTGGACAAGAAAAGAAAAGAAAAGGAAAGGAAAGGAAAGGAAAGGAAAGGAAAGGAAAGGAAAGGAAAGGAAAGGAAAGGAAAGGAAAGGAAAGGAAAGGAAAGGAAAAGAAAGGAAAGGAAAAGAAAGGAAAAGAAAGGAAAAGAAAGAAAAGGAAAGGAAAGAAAAAAGAAAAGAAAAGAAAAGAAAAGAAAAGAAAAGAAAAGAAAAGAAAAGAAAAGAAAAGAAAAGAAAAAGAAGATATTTCCTTTCATTGCATGGTGGGGTAAAAGGCAGCTTGAACCATTACAGAGCCTTGGAATTAGTGGGTTCATCCAGACAGCGGGGTGCCAACCTCACTGCCCGGCTGACCACAGAGCTGTGCGGCCTGTCACCGCTGCAGCTTCTCCCCTTCAGAGCCCCCCCTTTTCCACATCTCTTCTGGCTCCTGACACTCATGTGCTCCAGATTCATTATCAATCCCTGTTTTCTTGCAATCAGTCATGATTCCACAATCAGTTATTAAATTTTATTGTCTTCAAGTCTCTGCTCTGTTTTCTCATTTTGCTTCCTTGGCATGCGCACGAGGATACGTCTTTCTCATCCTGTTAGATTTTTGGAACGGACACCATTCTGAAACCAGTATATAAAAAGAACCTGAAATCAAGGCCTATGTAAGAGCAAACCAGATAAATGCTTCAATTGCTTTCATTATACCACCCAGCCATGTAACTGAGTTAGTTATTTTTTCCACCGTCCACCTCGATTAATCAATGCGTACCCTGCAGCTCTGACCATCACCTGCTGCCCACCAGAACATATCTTTCCATTGGCGGCTGCCAAGGGACCACTATGTTCGTCATAAATCGAGAAAGACAAAGTAACTGAGGGTTGAGATGACTTGGAGATGAGAATCTAGGTCATCCCACCAAGAAAACGAGCCAGGGAAGCTAAGGTTTTGGACTGAGCTAAGGGAAATTTAAGCTGAAGACTGGAGAAAGGAAGTGAGGAGTATTAACTGTGTCCCTGAGACCAGGTTCGGTAGCCAGGACTACACGTAGCTTGCTTCGCTGACATTTTGGCTGGGGGTTTTTGCACGATGGCAGATTGCCATCGCCTTAAAGAAGATGCCGCGATCATGAAACGAACTTCTCAAGAGAACAGAATAAATACATCATGTTCTCCCCCAAACAGAGGCCCTGCGTTATAGAGCAGAGACTGTAATGCAGATCTGTATCAGACAGAATTTACACACGGCCTCAGAGAAATCTACTTCTCAGAAACTCTGCTGCCTGACGAGCCTGGCTGGCTGCATTTCTAGTAAGCTGTTACCGAACACAGATAGATCAAGAATGCGGGGCTTTAATCTGTTCCTTTATTTAATACACATTGACCACCTTTTTTTTTTTTCACATGACATAACCATCCTCACGGAGTCCGGACACGGTGGCAACTTCTAACAGTGAGGATGTACACGATCGAATCACTCCTCATTAACATGAGGACATGTGGGGATGTCCGTCTGGCTGTTGTCACCACTGAGAACACCAGCTGTGACCGCTCTGGCAACAGAGGAGTGAGAATCAAGACTGATGGCATAATTGAAAGCTGCATTTCAGAAACTTCAGAGAACATGCTTTCTTTGCTTTCAATTCCGTAGGATTTATTTAAGCAAGGAATTACAGACCACCACTCAAGAGTCAACCAGCCCCCAGAACCGAGAAGGGTCTGAGAATTTGGGCCAACAATGCGCTCAGACAGCATTTTCAGAAAATCAGTTGTGATCTAGAAAACAATGTAGTTGGCTACAATTGCATCAACCAGCTATCAATTGGCCATAGCTGAACTAGTTAATGGTTCACAGCTCAATTAATTCATTGGCTGCAGAACCTTCAATACCAAGCAAAGCTGTTCTTGCCATTACACTGAGTGTTGGTTTGGTTTCTTGAGCTCTGTGCAAATGCCTAGTCCAAACCTAAGGCTCCTATAGCCAAAAGCAGTGGTTTGTGGCCCTAACCCTGGCCTTCGGGGCCTGAGACAAAAGAACTGCAATAGATCTGAGACCATCCTGAGCATGCAGAGAACTCTGAGACCATCCTGAGCATGCAGAGAACTCTGAGACCATCCTGAGCATGCAGAGAACTCTGAGACCATCCTGAGCATGCAGAGAACTCTGAGACCATCCTGAACATGCAGAGAACTCCGTGCCGTCCTAGACCAGGGTCAAGAACTGACTCAAAACAGAAAAACTAACAAAAAAATAGTCTTGTTCTGAGCACTAAATCTTGCAGTGTGCTCACCAGTGAAGTATTTTTAGGAATAGTAAAGTTTTTTTAAATTGGTCTGTTTTGTGGAAGAAGAAAAGGAGGAGGAGGAACAGTATGAAGAAAGAAAGAAAGAAAGAAAGAAAGAAAGAAAGAAAGAAAGAAAGAAAGAAAGAAAGAAAGAGAGAGAGAGAGAAAGAGGGGGGAGGGAGGAAGAGAGAAAGAGAGAGGAAGAAAGAAAGAAAGAAAGAAAGAAAGAAAGAAAGAAAGAAAGAAGGAAGGAAGGAAGGAAGGAAGGAAGGAAGGAAGGAAGGGAAGAAGGGGAGAGGGAGGGAGGGCAGAAGAAAGGAAGGAAGGAAACTAAGAAAGAAAGAAACAAACAAGGAAGGAAGGAAGGAAGGAAGGAAGGAAGGAAGGAAGGAAAAAAAGGGAAATCCTATTGTATAGCTTTATCCTGTCACCATTTTTCTATTATATAGAAAATAGATTTTTTTCACCTACTGTAACATGATTGCAGTTTCCCGACCCCATATTCCTCCAAGCCTCTCCCCATTTCCTCTGTCATCCTCAACTGCTCCCTTTATGTTTCCCATTTAAAAAACAAACAGGACTTTAAGGGATAATAGTAAGATAAAATATCATAAAATAAGATAAAACAAACTAACGCATTTGAACTGAACAAAACAAACAGATGGAAAAGAGCCCAAGAGAAACCACAAGAAACAGAGACCCACTCATCTACACACTCAGGCATCCCATAAAAAGCCACTGCGCTGGAAGGCATAATGCAAACACGAAGAAACTGGTGCAGACCTGCACGGGCCTTGTGTCTGTTGCCTCCATCTCTATGAGGCCAGACGCTCGTGAGCATGTTGATTTATGGAACCTTGTCTTGGTGTCTTACATCCCCTCTGGCTCTTGCACTCTCTCTGTCTCTTCTTCCGGGGGGCTCTCTGAGCCCTGAGGAGAGGGACTTGATGGAGACATCCCTTCTAAGCCTGAGTGCTCCACAGTCTCACAGCCTCACAGTCTGCAGCGTGCTTGGCTTTAGACTCCTGTGTTTGTTCCCATCTACTGCAGGGTGAAGTTTCTCTGCCTTCAGCAATAGGACCTTGCCATCACTTTATGGAAAACAACTTATACTACAGTCTTAGCAACTGCCTAGGTTGTTTGGGACTTTCTATAGGATCCCTTGGGCCAACAGTTCAATTATGTGTAACCCAAGCCTGGTATTGGAAGCTTCATTCAGTGACAAAAGATGTCCATCTGAGGCTCTGTCTCCTCTATTGTTTGCTAATTTTAGTTAGATCACCTTCATATATATATATGTGTGTGTGTGTGTATTTATATATATTTATATATGTGTGTATATATGTACATATATACATACATAGATATATTTATGTTTTAAAAAACATCTACTGTATTAAGTTTCTATGTTGACCCTCAAATGGACCTTAATTTTAGCTCTCTCTCCCCATATTCCCTCACTCTTCCTCAACTTCCCCCCATATTTGATCCTACCACTCCAGAACCTCTATCTATCCATAATTATGTAACCTCTGTAGTTCTATGGATTGATTGGTTATCATTGATTTAGCAACTAATATCCATAGAGAAGTGAATGCACACTGTATTTCTCTTTCTGGGTCTATAACCTCGCTCAGAATGAGTTTTTTTTCCTAATTCCATCATTTCCTTGAAATTTTCATGATTTCATTTTTAATGATTGAGTAATGCTCCATTGTGTAAATGTACCACATTTTCTTTACCAGTCCTTCTGTTGTGAGACATCTAAGCTGTTTCCAGTTCCTGTATGTTATGAATAGAGCAACACAGAACATAGCTGAGCAAGTGTCTCTGTGGTAGGATGGAGCATCCTTTTAGTATATGCCCTAGAATGCTATAACTGGGTCTTGAAGTGGATCAATTCTCATCTTCCTGGGGAACAATCATGCTGATTTCCACATGACTGTATAAGTTTGTATTCTCACAAGCAGTGACTGAGTGTCCCTGTCCTCCACAGCCTCGAGAGCATGGGCTCTCACTGTGTTGATCTCACCCATTCTGAGAGCTGTAAGATGGAATCTCAAAGTGGCTTTGATCTACATTTCCCTGGTGTTAAACATTTCTTTGCATCTTTCTCAGCCATTTGAGTTTCCTCTTTTGAGAATTCTGTTTCAAGCTGTACTCCATTTTTAAGTACATTGATTGTTTTTTGAGTTCTGTATGCATTTTGTATCTTAGCCCTTTGTTGAATGTGGAGTTGGTAAAAGACCTTTCCCCATTCTGTAGGCTCCTGCTTTGTATGGATGATGATGACTTTTGACATGCAGAAGCTTCTCAGTTTTATGAGATCCCATTTATTAACTGTTGAATTTAGTGCCTGTGATATTGACGTTCTGTTCAGGAAGTCTTCTTCCTTTCCAGTGCATTCAACTCTATTCCTCTCTTTCTTTTCTATCAAGCTTAGGGTATCTGACCTTACCCTGGGGTCTTTGATCCACTTGGATCTGAGTTTTGTGCAGGGTGATAAATATGGATTTATCTGGATTCTTTTCCATGTAGCCATCCAGTTTGGCCAGCACCATGTGTTGAAGCTGCTATCTTTTCCCAGCATGTATTTCTGCATTCTGTATCAAAAATGAGGTGTCCGTAGCTGTGCGGATTTTTGTCTGGTATTAAATTCCATTCCACTGATCAACATGTCTGTTTTTTAATTAATTCCGTGCTGTTTTCATTAGTATAATTAGCTCTGTCTTATTTCAAGGCAATACGGTGAGGAATTCTGGAGTCCATATAGCCTCAAGATAAAACTTATTCCTCCCTGTAACAAAGAGTAGTGTTCAGGAGAAAATCCCCCCCTCAGGGCTCCAGCACAACAGCACAACAGAAGTGCTCCAAGGCACAAAGGCCATCACAGATCTGATCCTAGCTCGGTATCGACTACCAGACAAGTGCGCACGCGCTAACACACACACACACACACATACACACACACACACACACACACACACACACACACACACACACACATGGTCTGTCTCCAGTTTCCTAGTGTCACTAAGAGAACATTTATCTTTTGTGACTTTGCCAAGCTTCATTCAACTGAGCTTCTTGTGTGGTCACACCATCCTCTCCTAAACTTACAGAGGAGAACGCCATGCACTGTAAAACCTTGCCTGGAATTCAGATTATCTGTGGCCTCTCTCTCTACTTCATTCATCACCATTTGACATTACGTCACTTAACCTACATTTCAAAACTAAATGCTAGGAAGCTGAAAGGTTGTAAGAAGCAGAGATTGTGAAGAACCAGTGAGAAAGTGTCTTCAGCACATGACAGGACAGCATCCAGGACCCAAGTGGCTGTGCAAAATCAAGACAGCCAACATGTACATGGAAAGTAAATGGATTCGTGAGTCCTCCACCCCTAGCCAACAACTGATCGCTTCTTGGGAAGGGAGAGTCAGTTGTTTTTAGGATGTGTCTGTCCACTGGTGGGTCAACTCTGCTCCAAAGGATGGTCCCAAACACAAGAGTATACGGACCGCACATATTGGACTTGGTAGGGTTTATGCACACACACACACAGGGGGGGGAGGGAGGGAGGGAGGAAGGGAGGGAGGGAGGGAGGGAGGGAGAGAGAGAGAGAGAGAGAGAGAGAGAGAGAGAGAGAGAGAGAGAGAGAGAGAGATCCTAAGTTGTGGAATACAGCAATAGAGAAAGGTAGGAGTAAATCTGGAAAGAGTTGCAGGAAGGAGTGGAATATGCTTAAAATACAATGCATAAAATTCTCAAACAATTAATAAAAGCACTTTGAAAATCTAAATGCTAAAGTAATTTTTTCATTTCAGTCTTCTTGAGACTCAAGCATGGTCTTGTGTCTGTGCTTTCTTTTTTATTAAATCAATTAGTTCATTTTACAACCCACTATTTCCCTTCTTCCCCTCCAAGTATCCCTTCATGTAAGTCTTCCCCTCCCCTTTCCCTTAGAAGGGAAAGTTCCCCTCTGTGCACCAACACGCCCCGACACACACCCTCCCACCCCACCCCACACCCCAAACCCCACACCCCACACAACAAGCTGCTGTAGGACTAGGCACAACCTTTTCCACTGAGACCAGGCAAGGCTTTCCATTTAGGAGTGGAGAATCCACAGGCAGGCAGGCAACAGGCTCAGGAACCAGCTGTTTGGAGGACCTGCCCACCAACTGATCTTTCTTCTCTCTCTCCTGCTACCTATGTAAGGAGTTACATATGTAGCTACATATGTATGTACATATGGTTCCCATCCTCTCTTCCACCCAGTTCCCTCCTTCCATTGACATCTGATATCTATTTTGTTTCCCCTGCTGAGAAATATTCAACCTTTGCTTGTGCTCTTATTGTTATTTGGCTTCTTTTGGGTCTGTTGATTATAGCATGGTTAGCCTGTGCTTTCTCTATTTTCTTACAGAAGAACTCTCTTCTGACATTTGAATCTCTCTGTGTGTAAAATGGGTTGTAAATTGGGGTAAAGTGGGTTGTAAAATGAGAGCTTCTCTATACCAAAGTCACCAATTCCTGGGAATCCTTTTAATCAGAAGTTTTAATTCTTTCAATCAACGTTGCCACGGGCAGTGTTGTCTCAGTACAGCCTGTGGTCCATACAGTCCCTTCCGTCTTCCCCTGCAGCCCCTCCCCAGCATTCAGCACAGGGCCTATAGCATGGCTGGTGGCCTGTCCACTCCAAAGCAACCTTAAATCTCAACTCACAGAATCGGGAATTCAGCCCCTGACCCTGAGCAGTGTGTCCGCAGGGGTAGAGACTAGAGCCACACCCAGTCTGCAGCTCTGGGCTCGGAGAATAGCTCAGCTGATAAACTCTTGGCTTGAAGCATGAGGACCTGAATTTAATCCCCAGAACCCATGGTAAATATGGTTCAGCAGTTAAGAGCTCTGATAGTTCTTCCATAGGACGATGATTTGATTCCCAATAGCTATACATAACCATCTTTTCTCCTGTTCAAGGTCATCTGACTCGCTATTCTGGCATCCAAGGGAACCAGACATGTAAGGTACATGTAAGGTGTGCAGTCAAAGCAACTATACACATAAAACAACAAAAGAAAATAGTTTTTTTTTCATTGAAAAGCTCTCAGCAGTGGTGTACAGTTGTGATCCCAGTGATGGACAGGCAAAAAAAAAAGCTTAAAGCGGCCAGCATTTCTGGTCTTCACCTTCATGATCTATCAAGCCTAGAATCACCCAGGGAAGGAGTCTTAATGAGGAATTCTCTATATCAGGTTGGCCTTTGAGCATATCTGTGAGAGATTGTTTTGTTTGTCAATTGATTGGGATGGTGCTGGGATGTGTCCAGCACCATTCAGGAGCTAGGTCCCAGGCGGCAGGAGACCTGGTTGGGAGTACACAAGCAGGCATCTGAAGCATCCCCACCTGAGGCTCCTCCATCCGCAGGCTGCTGTCATCCACGAGTTCTTCTGCAATAAAGGAGCTAAAAGACAGAAGAATATGCCGGGAGAGTCTTTACCCATTGCCCAAGCTGATGCCACGTGGACAATTGTCTGCAGTATCTCCGCCTTTGGAGTAATGGCAGGCCACATCTGCTATTGCCTTTCTTCAGAGCCTGATTCTCCTTGGTTCTAACTTATCTCTAGTTCCTGATTTTAAGAGGATGGAGGATGCACTTTATGAAATTAGTTAACTTTTCTTTTTATTTTAACTGGATTGAGAATTAGTTTGTTAGGGGAAAGTGCTGATTCTTTGTGATCCTTCCCCAAATATCAAACAGTGGCATTAATGAGCTAGTCTAAGAGGTGAGTATTGGGTCAGAAGAAATCATACCTATTGGCGGAAAACAAAGAAGGAAACTTTTATCTTTTGTGTATGTGCTTTATACCAAAGAAAATGTAAGGGTGTGTAACAGTGGTCTTCGATTTACAGTCGACCTATAGAAAGGTCAAGTCCTACAGAAGAAGGTAAATGTCACATTTCCATATTCAGTGCAATGTGAGAAATGTCTTCTGATCACAAATTCCCTGAAACAAAACTAGCCACAGGGAAAGACAAAAAGGGTTGCTCCTCTGGAAATGTTCAAGAGCAGGTGGAAATTACTCTGGTAGGAAAAACCAGAGGCTTCAGCTCTGTTAGTTGATTATTTTATGTGCCTCATACTAAAATGTAGCTTCTCTGTTTCCTGTCCATGGAATGATACTATCTGCTATCATTCATAACTAAAATATGCCTTATAGAAGCAAACTGTGTATTTAAAAAAACATGCACACTCAGAGGAACTCCTGAAAATTATCCCCAAATGTTCTACTCCTTGCTTTTGCAGTTCCCTTCTGGAATGGTACTGCTTGGATTTGTGCCCTACATGTTAAATATAATTGATTTTTCATGTATGATTTATAAAATAAGTTACCATTTTCAAACAGAAAAAAAAGTTACATTGAGAACAAACCAGTAGCAGATGCATTTGCTTGTATTTTGGGTTAGCAAATCCAAGATGGCCTCATCTCCGAGGAACAGAAAGGGTTTCCTGACAAAAGTTTTCATAGTAATCTGAATCAAATTTCTCTGCCATCTCTCCACTATGAAGCACTTAACTTCTGCATGAGTACTATTTAATAAGGCTGGTAGGAACTTTTTATGCAATTCTTTTAAAAAAGAATCTTCCAGATCTACAATTGATGAACTCACACAGGCACATGTGTGCACAAGCACATGTCTGCATTCTATGGCCTGAAACACTGCAGAAAAAGGCTGTTTCTAACAAATGAAGTCATCACAGTAGGGTGCTATTTTTCTGTCCACACGATAGAAGGCCTGGGTGATATAATAGAGGATGTTACTATAGCCACAGAGACACCAACAGACAGCTGGAGGTAGCCACATTTAATGTGGGATCAGGACTAATCAACCTCTTTCTTCCTCTCCGTATCAATTTTACTACTTTGTAACTAAAAATACCCCTCAATATTGACTACTAGGAAAGAACCTTACTGTTTCTTACACAGATATTAAATATTCCTCTTAGCAATGTATGTATTGTCAAAGAAAGAAGTCAGTTGAAAAGAGTCTGCTGAAATGCAGAGGAATTATCTTCATGTTTCTGATTTTCTGAAGGGTCAGCTCTGTGGCTGACCTAGGAGACTTAGCTCACTGTCTTCGAGGATTAAGAACTGGATATTAGTTGAACTTTGAAGGAAAAGGGTCATCAAAAATGGGCATGCCATCTGAAGTTACATCAAGATAATTCAGAACTAATAGTCTTAATTCTAGCACATTTGGGAGATTAAGGAAAGAAGATCTGACACTATTCCAGGTGTTATAGTAAGACATTGTCTCAATAATAAAGGAGAATCAATATCCGATATTCTACTATGAGATTTAAGTTACATAAACAAGTAACTGTTGAAATTATTAAAAAAATGAATCCATGTTTACCTTTAAAACGTTACCTTTCTGTTGTTATGGAGTCTATTTGTCTGCAAAGTAATTATTTTCAAAGGACTTAGGGAATGATCGAATGCCAAAATTGTATTTAACTTGCCAAAGGCTCTGAAGCTTTCGACGCCTACAGAAAAGAAGACCATGTCCTCTCTAGCAATGGATGGCAGTGCCTTCCTCTCATCTGGTGTCATCAGAGCCCACAGCTCAGAGTCTCGGAGGAAACGGGATGTGAGGGGGAAGAGGGGCAGACCCTGCTAGGATCCTTAGAACTCCACACAGGTGTATAGTAACCTGCTGCAGCCAAGAACGGCATGCGTGTTCCCTGTCCAGGGTGCCGTGCTCAGTCCTGAAGCACTGCTGAGGGAGAGTATGTAGGCATAATATTTTTGTGCCCCATGTAAATATTATCCTTGTGTTATCCAAATGCCGGTATCTCTGCACTCATATTGTGTTTTGATCCAGACATAGCTTTGTTGTGTTTATTTTAGATGCTCCTGTCTCAGGTATGTAAAAACACTGCTCCTCATTCATTGTCTGCCTTATCAATAAAAAGCCAACAAGCCAATGCAGAGCTTTAGAGAGGACTTCTGATTCGAGGAGAGTTGGAGAAAGAGAAAGGAACTGCATGGATTCATTATTTTTAATTGCTGAGTAATATTCCATTGTATAAATATACCACATTTTCTGTATCCATTCCTCCTTTGAGGGGCATCTGGGCTCCTTCCAACTTCTGGCTATTATAAATAAGGCTGCTATGAACATAGTGGAGCATGTATCCTTATTGCATGCAGGGGAATCCTCTGGGTATATGCCCAGGAGTGGTATGACAGGGTCCTCTGGAAGTGTCATGCTCAATTTTCTGAGGAACCGCCAGACTGATTTCCAGAGCAGTTGTACCATCTTGCAATCCCACCAACAGTGTATGAGTGTTCCTCTTTCTCCACATCCTCGCCAGCACCTGTTGTCTCTTGAGTTTTTAATCTTAGCCATTCTGGCTGGTGTGAGGTGGAATCTCAGGGTTGTTTTGATTTGCATTTCCCTGATGACTAATGATGTTGAACATCTCTTAAGGTGTTTCTCAGCCATCTGAATTTCTTCTGGTGACAATTCTTTGTTTAGCTCTGTACCCCATTAGCAAATCAAAAGATTCCCAAGAAGAAGGAAGGAGAGGACCCTGGACCTGAAAAGATTGGATCCAGTTTTGTAGGAAAGTACCAGAACAGAGAAATGGTGGGGGGGTGATTGCAGAATAGGTGGGGGGGGAGAGGACTTATGGGTCATATGGTGACGGGGGAACTGGGAAAGGGGAAAGCCTTTGGAATGTAAACAAAGAATATAGAATAAATAATAATAAAAAATAAAATAGAAAATAAAAAATCTGATTATTAAAATACTAAATGAAATAAACAATCCTTTCAAAAAAGAGAGAGAGGAACTGAAGGAAGGAGCCACAAGGAGAAGCCGTGCACTGGCTGGTTCTGTGTGTCAACTTGACACAGGCTGGAGTTGTCACAGAGAAAGGAGCTTAGGTTGGGGAAGTGCCTCTATGAGATCTAGCTGTGGGGCATTTTCTCAATTAGTGATCAAGGGGGAGGGCCCCTTGTGGGTGGTGCCATCCCTGGGCTGGTAGTCTTAGGTTCTATAAGAGAGTAGGTTGAGCAAGACAGGGGAAGCAAGCCAGTAAGGAACATCCCTCCATGGCTTCTGCATCAGCTCCTGCTTCCTGACCTGCTTGAGTTCCAGTCCTGACTTCCTTTGGTGATGAACAACTGTGTGGAAGTGTAAGCTCAATAAACCCTTTCGTCCCCAACTTGCTTCTTGGTCAGGATGTTTGTGCAGGAATAGAAACCCTAAGGCAGGCTGAGAAAAACATCTAAAGCAGAGAGAGCTAGAACAACAGAAAACTGCAAGTATTAATTGGGATCATGACTAAGGAGTTTAGCCAGATTATCCTAAGGGTTAAAATAAATCAATACTGCCCAGTTATTGAGGTAAATCTTGCGTTCTCTGTGTGATTACTGGGGACTAGCAAAGTAAAGAAATACAGCTGTGGGATTAATTTACTATTTGCATGTATATTTAAAAATAATTCATTTTACAAGTGTTCCCTTCTGGGGTGCTGTTCTCAGTCCTTAGGTATGCTGAGTAAGAGTGTTCCCTTCTGGGGTGCTGTTCTCAGTCCTTAGGTATGCTGAGTAAGAGTGTTCCCTTATGGAGTGCTGTACTCAGTCTTTAGGCATGCCAAGTATTCAAGAGTGCCAATGACAGAAATAAATTTGGTTAAGGTGTCAAAAGGAAATTCAACTAACTGTAGCCAGGAAATAGGTGTTGGGGTTGAAATAAAAAGACTCAATCCATCCAGGAAAAGCCATGATAAATATTGTCAACTCTGACAGCTTTTCATGGGTAAGAAAGTTTAGAAATCCCGAGCATATGAAAAAGTTCAGGAACCCAAATTTAGCTTAATAAGATAAAGACATTTTTAAATCTAAGTGCATCTTCAGATTAACTCGTCTGACATTGAATCATTAAATTGTCTATCATGGGAACTGTCTTGATAGAGTCTGGACAGTTCCTTGCCAGAGATGTGACAGGGGCGTCAACTGTTTGACCGACAATTGTGTGTGTATGCCAAAGTACTTTTTCAATTTGAATGGAGGGCCTTAAATGCAGAAGTCAGAAAACATAGAAAGAGGGAGAGGGGGGTATACTTCATAAAGATCAGCACAAGTACACACAACAATATGTGTATGCCCGTGCACATACCTATATACAAATATTCAATTCCAATCCTAAATTAGAACTAGCAAAAGCTTTGAGTGGAAGCATAAGGAATTAACTGACCAAATCGCAATGGGATGTTCTGTCTATAAACATGCCAAGGTGGCTTGTGAAGTCCAGGCTCTACCAAGAAGACAGGATGGCTCAGAGAACACAGGATCACGTTGCCAAAGCACACCAACAAACCTTCACATTGGCAAAGCAAATGAGGCTGAGACATCTTTTTATGTTTGTTTGTTTGTTTTTCAAGATAGGGTTCCTCTGTGTAGCCTTGGCTGTCCTGGAACTCACTCTGTAGACCAGGCTGGCCTCGAACTCAGATCCGCCCGCCTCTGCCTCCCAAGTGCTGGGATTAAAGGCGTGCGCCACCACCACCCGGCAAGACATCTTCTTAATTGTTTAATTTTTCAACAATGAAAAGAATCATCAAAATAAGAACAGAGCACTTTCATGACAGAGAAGTGTGGTGGTTTTAAAACATTCTTCCAAGTTGCTTGCTACAAAGCCCATCTAAGGCTGGGCATGTTCCCTCCCTCAAAATCTGGTCTCCGCTCTCTGAATGAGTGGTCAATCGAGCAAATAAGCAGCAATATAGTGCCAGTTTCCACACCCCACTTCAACAAAATTGGCAGTTTCCACATCCTGACTCTCTGACTTCCTGACCCATGAGACATTCTTCCTTGGAAACCAGCCACCACTCCGTAAGAAAGTTCAAGTACCCAGCAGAGAGGTGGGCCACGGTGAGAAGAAACCAGGGGGCTTGGCCCCAGCTCCAGCTAAATTCTTCACCAACTGTCAAAGCCATCTTGGAGCTATTAGTGAATAACCTTGGCGGTCACCTTCCATCCTGTCACGCAAACACGGATCCTGGAGGAGCTGGGGACTGAATGAGCAATAATTGTCTTTAAACAGTTACGTTGGGAGCTGGGACGATGCACAACACTGGATAACCAGGATCAACGCTGAGACTGGGGCCTGGGGAGCTGACTGGGCAGCGACAGAGCTTGTCGTCCAAGCCTAAGTACCTGAGCTTGAGTCCCCAGCAGCCCTAGAAAAAGCTAGACATGGTGGCTGTAACCCCAGGACCGATGAGGTAGGGACAGGAGGATCCCTGGGGCTTACTGAGCAGCCTGTCTAGTCCATTAGTGGGTTCTAGCTTGTGAAAGAGTCACTCAACAGCCAGAGAGCAATTCAGCAAGAACGCTGACCTCAGCTGCAGCCCCTAAACATGCACATGCCCATGCACAGCCACATGTGTGTACCACATACACAAGCACACACAGGAAAGAAAGGAACTAAAACCACTCCCACGCATCTTTACCCTTCTCATATGGAGAGCACCCACTTCCCAACCTTCACAAAGCTTTATCTATGGAACTGCTTTTTATCTATTGTATAAATATTGTATAAAGAATACAATACTATGGGACAGTTTTAAAGATCTAAACAAAATCGTGGTGGTTTCATTTGAAACCTCTATAGCAGACACTGAAGAATCATAACAAAAATGATCATGGGGTCATCAAACCTGAGGGTTATGGGTGATATGATTCACAGAATATGAATATTAAGAGCAATCAGAGCTCTCCTTCCTGTATCAGAAGAATATTCCAGAATAATGCATAATACTTGTACTCTAAAGTACTCTATAACTCCTTCAGTCCATTCTATCATTTTAACTGTGCATTGTATCAGAAAGAATAGTAGATATAGATATAGTCTCAGATTTTTCGACATGTCTTCTCCTTGTGTGTCTTCACAAAAAAAATTTAAAAATAAAAAACACCTTAAAAACCAAACTTCCTAAAAATGAATATAGTTTTGCAATCTGTAAAAGCTTATCTAGAAAGGCAATAACAAGCTTCGTGGGTTTATATATCCCATTGGTCATCTGCTCTTGGCTCCATATAGACCCTGCTCCACAGACGTTCATACTGTAAAACTCATGTGTCTTAGAGAATCGTGAGACTGTGGTGGAGGAGGGAATCCAAAGTAAGGGATGTAAGGAGAAGTCTTCGGGACCACACTGGTGACACTAAGGGAGCAGCAGGCTCAATGATGATAAATGCTTGTTGGGGACCTTGAGATATTCTTGAGCCTTCCTGAAGTGTTTACAGATTTGCTCCAAATGGTTTTGAAGTGCGCAGTCTTCCTCTTCCACTAATGTAGTTCACAGAACCTCACAACCTCATAAACCTCAGTTGATAGGCTTCTCTCCCTGCACTACAATAGCTCCCAAGTTTTTTGCCCTGTCAAACTCCCACTCATTTGTCAGGAGCCAACTTGAGTGAGACCCACTCTACAAAGTGGACCGTAATCTTCAGCCTAGGTCCTAGCCACACTTCTGGAAGCTCTTTTCTGCAATACCTCTAGGGTCCACCAGCTTGCTCTGTCATTTCCTTTGATTCCTTTCTCTCTAACACATGGATTCTGCAAAGTCCTTCTCACTCCTACCACAACTTCTAGCAGAAGTCAGGGGGATGCTTGCTGAGCCAATGAATCCACATTAGAGGAGGGGAGATTAGTATGTGCAGAAATGGTATTACTTGTCCTAGTAGTTGTTCTGAGCCAATTACTAAAACATATACAGGGCACAAGAAAATCAGTCTAAACCCTCGGATTGCTAAATAAATGTCTCCTTCCTCAAAATACCTGCCTCTACCCAAAGTCCTGTAAGAGTAATAAAAACGTTGTCATGGTTATTTTTCATTGGTATAAAATACTCGGGGTGTAAATCCAAGGAAAGGCGTTTCAGAGATCATCACAGTGTCGGAACAGTATCTATGTAGGCTTAGTGAACATCTTGCATTTTCCGTCATGCCTTGCTACAATGAGGAAAGCAACAGTAATCAGGATGCGGGCCTCAACCATCTTTACAATCTATTTACACCCTATGGATGCATGTGAGAAGGAGGCCTCATGTTCTCCAAGTCCTGCTTAGCTTCAGACATTCTCAGAAACCTTAGACAGGGCTTAACCAGAAGCAAACATAAACACTTTATATGACGCTTGACGAGTATGAAGAAAAACTTCATGAACGTGCCCAGAGAAAATACCTGAACTACGATTTCAGCTTCCAGTGGACTTCTGAATGCTTAAGTCAATTTTTACTTAGACTTATAAGGACTTTCTTTGGACAGTTTTTGTCTTATTGTAAATTCTACAGATTTTATCCAATTTTAATAAAAGAAAGAGTTCAAACTTTATATTGTGAAAAGAAAGAAAATCCCCTCCTCTAAACTGTGTTTTCTGTGAGACCAAAAAAAAAAAAAAAAAAAAAAAAAAAAAAACTATTAAATTGTCATTCCCTTGAAGCTATATTTTGCAGTGAGTTTCCAGAAAATGTATAAGGTTAAAATAATACTTCTCTCATAAACTAAGTAGTAGGAAAATCTGACAGGTAATTCAATCATTTGTTTATTCAATAACTAAATAAATCATTACTAATCATATACCCCAGGCAATAAATATTGTCTCCAAGCTGATTTACACTCTCTCCTTCAGGAATGATCAAGCGGCCGGGTGAGTGCGGCAGCCTGAGCAGGCACTCGAGCAAATGCACAAACAGAAAGAGTAATTAGCCACCTGAGAAAGCAGAATGCGCAAGAGGCGAAGCCGCAGATATCAGAGTCCTAAGACACAGTCGGGAGAACCTGCAGTGAAGCAAATGAGTCAGAGAGTTCAGGAAACTCCAAGATTCATTCTCACAGACTGCATTCATGGTGAGGTTGACTAATATTCAGGAGACAGAGCAGCTTCTGTGCAGAAGAGACACCAGCGAGCTCAACCCCTTGTCAACCCTGGTCACCCAGGAAATAGAAATCTGGAGCCCAGAATAAATATAATGGTCTTAGCTACCTCTGGTCCAGCCTGTAATCCAACATAGAAATCAAGACTGAAAGTGCTTGAGGAATGAGGAAAAGATACCAGCGAAGATGTGAAGTGAAGTTGAGAGAGAAAATAAGTATGTGTGATAGGAAAATAAAAACAGACTTTTAACTGGGATGAAAGCATCCTCTAAAGGATGGTCTGAAGGGCTGTGTAAAGAAGTCACTCAAAATGTGCCATGGATCTAAAAGTAAGAGCTAAAAGTATTAACTCTTAGAATAAAACATAAAAGAAACTCTTCTAACAGTGAGTTAGGCAAAGCTCTCTGGGGTATGACACCAAGTACATGCCACGAAGAAAGAACAGAAGCTGGACTCTGTTAAAATAAAAAGTATGTGCTTGAAGGATGCTTTAAGGAAAGTAAACACCACATAGAGAGGGGAAGAAACATACATAAATCATATACACAGTGTATAACCGTGTCCAGAATAAAGAGTGCCTCTGATTCAGTAATGCAAAGACCCCACGTGAGACTTAGGTATAGGTCTAAGTAGAAGGACCACAAAGCAAATATTAACATGGCCAACAAACACATGGAGATCCCTGGACAGCATAAGCTAGCAGGGAAATGCCAGTCGGGCCACAGTGAGATGCTGTGCCACACCCATCGAAGCTTGCCGCACGAAGGATGGATAACAAGTGTTGGTGACAATGTGGGTGACGGGTGTAACGCTGCTAGGCACGTGAAGCCACACGGGCGTTTTGTAAATGACACTGCAGGGTCTGCTCTGATGCCCGGGTGACTGTCACTCTTCCCTGTTCATTCTTCCTGTTCGGCTCTCATTTTCCTACTGTGCCTATTACACGTGAGAGGCTTTGGATCTGGAAGGACCTCCAAGCTCATGGGGACTCAGTCCCCAACACAGGTGACAGGATCAGGGTGGCTCACATGCCATCTCTGACATACTCCAGGGACAGACTCACAACTACATGGACCACTGGGAAGTGGAGGACACTTGGAGGTGGGGCCTAGTGAATAGAGTAGCCACGGGGGGGGGGGGGACGCAGGGGGACAGTCTTAAAGGGGTCTCTCTCTCTCTCTCTCTCTCTATATATATATATATATATATATATATATATATATATATAGTCACTCATTAGTAACTAAAATCATTAAAACTGAGAACTAAAATTGTCCTTCCCTCCTTTATATTGATTTTCTCAGATATTTTGTAACTGGCAGGGAGCTGACCAGCACAGATGGTGAGTGAGCATTTAGATTGGTTTTTCTTTTTCATTTCCTCCCATGGTGTTGTTGTTGTTGTTGTTGTTGTTGTTGTTGTTTTGTTGTTGATGATGATGTTTATTCTTTACTCTCTTTTTACAATCCAGACTTTATCCCCCTCCAGGTCCACCTTCTGATTGTTCCACATCCCACACCTCCTCCCACCCCCTCCTCTAAGAGGATACCCCCACCCCACCCCCACCCCACATCAGCTGGAATATGCTGCCTGGTTGTGGCTCAGTGTCTGAGAGATCTCAGGGGAGTCCAGGTTAGTTGAGACAGCTGGTCCTCCTGCAGGGTCACCCTCATCCTCAGCTTCATTGATTAGGCAGTCATGATAGGCCCATAGCATCAGTAATAGTGTCAGGCCTTGGGGCCACCTGCTAAGCTAGATCCCAGTTTGGGGCTATCACTGGACTTCTGTTTCCTCAGGCTTTTCTCCATTTTTTCCCTGCTGTTCTTTCAGACAGGAACATTTCTGGGTCAGAGTTTTGATCCCTCCACTTGATGCTCTGTCTTTCTACTGAAGGTGGACACTACAAGTTCCCTCATCCTGAAGTTCACTTCAAACGTACAGTGAAGACACAGTCTCCAGCCATTGCCTCCTCATGGCATCTCCTCCCCTTACCATCTCCTCCGTCCGAGCAGGACATCCCCACACTCCTGAGTTGTCACCTCACAGGGCCCAGGACTTGGACTCATTCTCTCTTGGCACCCTACACTCTTTAAGCATGGGCAGAATGCGTAGTGCCATGTGTCCTCAAGCACACACTCATGTAAAGCATTTTTACTGTCTTAATGCAAGTTCTGTGCCCTGCCGATCCATCCCTTACTCCTCCTAACTTCTGGATGCCAGCTCTTTCTTAATTGCTTTTTCCATAGAATCATGTGGTAGAATCATATATGTGTAGCCTTGTTAGACAAGCTCCTTGCATACAGTAATTGGGATTTTTTCACTCCACCTTCCTATTGTTCGCTGGCTCCTCTTCTTAAGCAGTGAGCAGTATTTAACTGTCTACATGTAGCACTATTTATCTGTCCAGATCCTGAAGAACATCCTTGCATCCAGTGTTGATTAGGAATGAAACTGTTTATATATATATAATATAATGTGTGTGTTTATAGCTAGATGATGGATAGATAGATAGATAGATAGATAGATAGATGGATGGATGGATGGATGGATGGATGGATGGATAGATAGATAGATAGATAGATAGATAGATAAGATCGATAAATTAATGGATAGATAGATAGATAGATAGATAGATAGATAGATAGATAGATAGATGGATGATGGATAAATGAATAGATAGATGGATAGCTGGATGGATGGGTAGATAGATAGATAGATAGATAGATAGATAGATAGATGATAGATAGATAGATAGACAGATAATTTCTTTTCTGGACATAAGCTTTCAGCTTTATCATTAAATACTGTGTGCTATGTAGCATGAGGATCTTTCAAAATACCCTTGAGAAAGTTCCATACTAAAAGATGTTTTTATCCTAATTTTGAGTTGAGGGTGGTGGAGGAGACAATTTGTTATGGGTTGAGAATGGCTTGAGAAAAGCAGGAATGGGAGTGAGGTTGGTATTCTCACTCTGGTTACAGGCAGGTGTAGCTGAGCAGAAAAAGGTGAGCAACAGGGTCTGTAGAAATAAATCCTGGTCTTGCTTTCTAAATGACTTCCAAGAAGTATGTGCAAAGGATTTGGTAGAATATCAGATGAGACTGAGATACTCTGGAACTAGGGCACTAAGAGGTATATTCAAGGACAATTACTGAACAACTGAACAAAAGAAAATGAGAGGTAGCTTGACACTTCCTCTGCTTCTCTCCTGTTTAGTGATTCTAGTAGCTGCAGGTACAACCTCTAACCTGCCACCCCTCATCGCTCCCTGTCTCCCCCGCCCTCCAGCCACTCTTACCCTCCCCCACCCCGTTACAGCCACCTGCACTGGAGCCAGCCCGCCTTCCCCTACCCTGTTCTTTTTATCAAACTTCTTGGAAAAACTCCAGTGACTAAATCTAGTATAAAGGTCTGTTCCTAGCAATGAGTATCCGTTCTCCTGGAGACATCTCAGAAAACTGAAAAACTACAAAGCGGCTTGAGAACAAAGTAATTGCTCTTAATATTTCCCAAAATTACAGGGTTTCTGAGATGAGCCGCTGGACAGTGTGTTCAGGACCGTGGGGTAAGCAGGGGCATGTGTTCAGGGCGGAGCGGGGGGTGGGGGGCAGGATTATGGAGAGAGGCACTGAGAAGGCAAATAACACATTTGGATTCACCTATTTGTCCATACTTACTGGAAATCCCAGTAATAAAGCAAAATAAAACATTAATCCTAACAAAAACAGGTTTTTCTGCCTCCTTTTCGTTTTTTAATTTTCTTCTGTCTCAGTACCTGAGACACTCAGAGCTTCACGCTCTGCCTCAGTACAAATTCCACCTTTTGCCTCAGAAGGTTTTGTATGATTGTTGTATCTATATATGATATTTTCTTAAGTAAGTAATATGCTGGGGGAAGACTTACATTTAAGTCAGAACATGGAGCATTTAGAAACAATAAGGGGGCTGGGCAGCATCAGAGCCACACATTGAAGCCTTGCATGTGGCCAGCCAAAACGATCCAATTGAAAGAATCAAACAGGCCATCACCTTAGACGCTGACTTGGTGGCCCATCCCTTATATAGTTCCCAAACCCAGACACTATCGTGGATGCCAACCAGTGCTTGCTGACAGGAGCCTGATATAGCTGCCTCCTGAGAGGCTCTGCCAGTGCCGGACAAATACAGAGGGGGATGCTTTCAGCCAACCATTGAACTGAGCACAGGGTCTCCAACGGAGGAGCTAGAGAAAGGACCCAAGGAGCTGAAGGGGTTTGCAGACCCATAGGAGGAACAACTATATGAACCAACCAGTACCCCCAGAGCTCCCAGGGACTAAACCACCAACCAAAGAGTACACATGGAGGGACCCATGGCTCCAGCTGCATATGTAGCAGAGGATGGCCTTGTTGAACATCAAAGGGATGAGAGGCCTTGGTCCTGAGAAAGCTCAATGCCCCAGTGTAGGGGAATGCCAGGACAGGGAGGCTGGAGTGGGTGGTTTGGTGAGCAGGGGGACGGGGGATGGGATAGGGGGTTTTTAGAGGGGAAAACAAGAAGGGGGATAACATTTGAAATGTAAGTAAAGAAAATATCTAATAAAAAAAGAAACATCATACTAAGTCAGGTGACCCAGTCTCAAAAGAATACCCATGGTTGCACTCACTGATAAGTAAATATTAGCCTAGACTCTTGGGATACCAAAGACACAATCCACATATCAAATGATATCCGAAAATAAGGAAGGAGTGGACACTGGTGCTGGAAAGGATCAAACATCAGTGTAGGGGAATACCAGAACAGGGAAGTGGGAAGGGGTGGATGGGGGAACAGGGGGAGGGAAAAGGGCATGTGGGACCTTTGGGGGATGGGGAACCAGAAAAAGGGAAATGAAATGTAAATATAGAATATATCCAATAAAAAAAAGAAAGAAAGAAAATTCAGATAGGAACTTTCCTTTCTGTCCTTCTCCTCACTTCCTGATAACTTACATAGAACAGAATAAACAAACAAAGTGAATCAAAGCAGACAGAAGAATTACAGAGCTTTTCCAACAGACAACTCTGGATAGGGTACTCAGCGAGGACCAATAAAAAAATTAATAATGAACTTGGACACTATCAGATTTGAGAATTAGTCTGGGCAAGGATTGGAGTTATTATAAAAAGCATTTTTGCTAAGAGTTCAGCATTTTGGAGCAAGCTTGGTGGCCAAGTTTGGCGACTTGACATCAGGCTCATAAAACTGTGCTTGGAAAGTGGTATGACACTCTGGAGATTGCTGCACTGGTTTGGCAGACTTGGATATTTTTTATTAGAAAACATTTCCATTGCAACAGCGAGTAGAGTATTAGGGAGATCAGATCCAATTTTCAGGACATTTATGATTAATATTTTTCATGACATATCCTATGTCTGGAAACTGGGATCCAAGGCCCTGTGTGCCGTGTGTCTACACATGTGTGCCCTGAAACTTAGAAGGTACATTTCTGCTCTTGAAGCGCCAGTCCACCGGGACAGCACCAGCTGTTGCGCGGAAGCCAGGACAAAGCCAGGCACTCATTAAGCCTGATGGTGGAGATGATGGCATCAATTCCTTCTTGTTTACGCACTAAATCTCTTCCAGATTGATGAGAAAAGAAAGGAAGAGCACGAGACAATAACTACTGAGAACACTATGTGATCAATCTGTTTAAAGAGGACTTACGTCTGCAGTGTACATGTGCAGCGTGTGTGCATAGAAAATACACCGAAGAGACCCGTCCCCATATAATATGCAAAGCATTCATCTTTCACATATCCAATCTAGGGCTGGAAGGACGGCTCAGCCGTTAAAGACGAGGCTCACAATCAAAAACATATTCAATCTTACATCCTAACAAAGTGAGGTTAATGAAACACAGCAGCATGTGCGTGGAGTCACTGTTAAGTACGCTGTGTGTGATGAAGGGGGCTTTATAAAGCTAATTAATTAATAGCAAATAATTGTCTGATACTGTTTAATAACCAGATATCTAAAATATATAATTAAGGCATCTGAATATGTCCTTCCAGCCTTCCTAATTTTAGACATCACCCTCCTGTTTTCTGCTTAAAAGGGAATTGGCTTCGCAGAACATATACCTTGCCTGTCTGGTAAAGAAACAGAGTCAGGTTGCCAAATCTGAAAGTTGTAATTCATTTCCATGGCAATGGGCTATGCTGCTGTAAGTGGGTAGTTACGGGGTAACATTCTAATGGGCAGTAACAGAACTGCGGGGGGGGAAAGGCCACCGATGAGTGGAGCAAGGGAAATCGTGCAAGAAAACTGTTTCCAGATTAGAAACAATCCCTCTTTGTTGGCCTGGAACAAACCTTTGGGTGCTTTGACAGGACAAACTGGTTTCAATTTCTGCTAAATAATGAAACAAATCAAGATTGGCGCTGGAAGATGCAAATTTGCCCAGTTCTCTATGAGATGCAAAGGAGGCATCTTCCATGAGGAAAACGAGATGAATGTTTCCACAGTCATATACATACAACTTTATGTTTCGAAAAAGACATGGTGGCCCTAGAAAGATGATGGCTCAGCAGCTAAGAGCACTTGCTGCTCTCAGTGAGACCCTACCTGTACTCTACCACCAGGCAATCTGACACCTCACCTTCTTCTGGCATTTGTGAACACACACACACACACACACACACACACACACACAATTTAAATAAATCAATCAATAAAAAGACGTGCTCCATTATACATGGTCACTGTCATTTTTCAGTGGATACAGTGGAGTTGTAGACCAAAGCTCGTCCTTTCCATAAAGGCCACAGAGGACTCCAGCACCAGTTGCTGATGGCCTGGAGCGGGTGAGTTTGTCTCTGCATCATCTGGTACGGAGGATGCTCTGGATCCAGCCACGTCAGATCTTTCTCTTCATACCTGAGGCTTCCCTTAAGCGTGCACTTTGGGGTGGCTGTGAGATTTGGAAATGATGTGCTGCTAACCGTACAATGAATGAAATTAGAGAGTAACGTCCTCAGCCATGCTTGCCAAGGCTGAAGGGAGCAGACCTTCTAGTGGCCAGCCAAGAACTACAGTGAGTCCTCTTTGATGAGCCGAGTGCTCACCATCTACAAGATGGCGCGTGAGAATTCCCACATCCTGGGCGTCACAGCTGCAGTTGGTCCCTCGCAAGAAAACCACAGCTGGATCATGGCATGCTCATGGGGTGCTCGTGGGGTGAGGAGAACCCTGCAGAAGCAAGGGATTTTCAAGGCCAGGCCAGAAAAGGCACAAGGAACTCTGCATCGGCTGCTCTGGAATAGCACTGGGAAAACCAGCCACTGTATCGTGGAAGCACCCATGAAGAACTGGGATCAGACTGTGGCGGGAAGGAACTGAGGTTGCCCACCCACCAGTGAACAACATATTTCCAAGTCACATGAAGGAAACATCTTGAACACAGGTACTGAGGCCCCAGACAAGTTTTCAGACATGACTGGGCTCACACCTCAACTCTACCTCCTGAGAGAAACCAGAGCATGAGCTATTCAGAAAAATATCTGCAGACTCCTGGCCCAGGGACACTGTGGCAGAAATGTTTATAGTTGTGCTAACCCATTTTGCTTTATCGGAACCTGTTACCTCAGAAACAGTAAGTAATACACGCGGGTTTTGTGCTTTGTGTCTGGGCATCCCTGTACATGAGTTAGGTCATCTTCCTGTTTCCTCAATGCCCCACACATGCCTGCTCAGTCACTTAAGATCCTCTGTGAGACGCTCTGCAATCCTCCCCAGATTGCAAGCTGGTTGACTATCCAAAAGGTCCTGTATCTCCAGATTCATTCCAAGAACACAGTGAATGCTTGACAGATGTATTTGTTGCCTGCAACACAACAGCTGGACTATGTCTGAATTGAGTATGTGAGAATAATGAAATGATAGGATACCTCGTCAGCTACGGAATGTCAGGGAACAAGTACCTTACGGACAAAGCACCAGTTACTTCAGACTGGTCACACCTTGAGGAGAAATCTCAGATCAGCAGGAACCTTTGCAGAGAGCGCGGTGAACGGATGCTCACTTACAAGTGCCACCCACTTGAAAAGCAGCTTGCTATAAAGGTTAATGAGGGAACATTAACTGATCTAATGAGACAAGTGGGCGTCTGAGGCTCTTTCGGGTTGCCTGAGATGCAGTGGCTGGCAAGGCACAGCATTCTAAATGGAGCACAATACACAAAAGAGGTTACATTTTACAGGAAATGATGAGTTCATTCAAAACAGTCCCTCAGAAAGGCAGCTCCTGTGCTGTGTGTCTTTCTCCTGAACCACCATGTCCTTCAACCTGGGAATAGCCCTGGAAGGGGCAGGGGAGGGGCACAAGGAAGATCTGTGAAACAAATTAAGCATCCAGAAATGTTTCAATGTCTTTGACTAACTTTCTGTGTGACTGAGATAAAAGTACATGCAAGCACCAGAACAATCACTAAATTAATTCCAGGAGCAGGGTAATTTCAGGCCTGTCTGCTCCTAAGACTGTCATTTATAAATCATATATACATACATATCCATTGTAATGATTACCCAATGTCAACCTGTCTACCATCCCACTTCAGGTTTGGAACTGAGAGATCTCTAATTTACAACAGGCAAAACCACGCCTTATGTCTCTCAAAAAAAGACCTTCTTTGGAGCAGGTACAGTAATGGCTTAGTGTTTAAGAGCACTTGCTGCTCTCAAGGAGAACCTAAGTTCCATTCCCAGCACCCACAGGGCAGCCCACAACTGTGTGGAAGTCCAGTTCCAGGGGATCCAGTGCTCTCCTCTAGCCTCTAAGGGCACTAGGCATGCATATGGTCCCAATACATGCAGGAAACACTCAGACACATGAAATTACTATATGTATTTTTAGTTGCTTTTAAAGGACTAACTGAAATAGTCGGGCCATAAAGCAAGCAGCAGAGTTGGTATCTTGGCACAGGCTCCAGGAGTCCGGGCAGTGCTCGGATGACTTTGTAGGAATTGTGCCACGGGGTGTCTTCCCCTGACATTCCTCCCAGAACCAGACATACTCAAAGCATGATGTCCTGTCCATGAAGGAATATCATTTTATTTATTCGACTGTCTCTCAGTCCCTCACTGGAAGACAAGCTGATAGATCACCATCTGCGAGTCCTGCTGTAGCTGCCAGGTCATGAAAGGTTCCTGTTCATTTCTCTCCACTGGCATCCAGTCTCTACTCTACAGTGTCTTTGCAAAAACAAGTTTTCCCCATCATTCATACTCCAGTTGTTGAAGTATTGAGAATCATAAATATTGAACATACTTACTCAGTTCCCAAATCCATAATGATCCTATTGTGCCAAATTCTGGTTCTAAGTAATGCTCTTGAAATTTCCCCCGAGGATTGTATAAAAATAGAATTTAGTGTGATACTTGGGTTAAACACAGGAACCTTTATCAAAGGATTTCAAAGCATTTTCTGACTTAGGTTAAGTGACTTGTTGAAGTCACTCAGCAAACAAGCAGAATGGGTCCAAATTACCTAACTCTGAATTCTACAGTTCTCTGGGGTGTTTAAGTCAGCACTAGAAGAATTCTGTAATGTGCTCATAGGAGGTCAAAGATTCATGTCTATCTATTCTTTTGTTTTGTCTTGTTTTTTGTTTGTTGTTGTTGTTGTTGTTGTTTATCGAGACAGTGTTTCTCTGTGTAGCCCTGGCTGTCCTGGAACTCGCTCTGTAGACCAGGCTGGCCTTGAACTCAGAAATCCAGCTGTCTCAGCCTCCCAAGTGCTGAGATTAAAGGCGTGTGCCAACACTGCACAGCCTTTTATCCATTCTTAAGAAATAAATTATCGTATAAAAATTTTTGGCCTTCTCCAAAAGTAGAAAAACAAAAATGGTCTTTTCTTTTAGAATAAAAGGCAATAGAATTAATCTTAACCTACTATGGAGAAAATGCCATCATCATCCATGGTGCTGACAAGAATATGTTGTCATAAGAAATAAGCCACTGACATGAACTAGATCTTAGTGGATAAGATTTCCAAATCTTAACCCATCCAATTATGATTACCAAAATTGATGTGATAAAATACTGAATTATTATATTCCTACCTATTCAGTTTGATGCACAGCTTCACAACTGACCCAATATAGAGCTAAGATATTTATTCTTAAATTTCTATCAATAATACCTGGATATAGATATTTCAGACATAGGACATTTTGTGTTTTCTTATTTCTCATTTTTGAGAAGAAAATTCTCAGTTACTCATTACTTATCATTTTTCCCTCCAATTATCACTCTTAGCACAAATTACACTTTGATTTTGAAACTAAAATTGTCACTATTTGAAAATAAAGTTGTCACTAAATTGAATGTGTGATTCCTCCAGATTGAAGACAACAATTTTAAGAATGCATTCCCTGATAAAGAGTGATACAGAGCCAGCTGTTACAGTGGTCCAGCTCATCTGGGGAAAAGGAATGCTGACTCCAAACATCTGGGACTGGGGGTGGATAAGGAGCATGCTTGACACCCCTGGGCTCTGTTCTTTCAAACCAATCTAGACAAGAGGAAACCAGTTCACATCCTTGATCAAAATATCAAGACAAAATAACAATAAACAAGAGAGCTCTAGAATAAGATTAATGATGACACTTTCCAAGGCCTACTTCTTGAATTTCCCAACCCTCAACAACCAGAAAAGAAAAAAAGAAAGTACAACAAATATATGTAAATTTTTGTCACCCAGATATTCCCTGATAGAAGAAGGAGTTATGTATTCCGCAGGCATGTCTGAAATAGAATTCTTATTCACAATAAGTACAGTCAAAGTTCCTCCCTGATAGCTTTCAGAGCTTAGAGCAAATTCCAACAGGAATATGAGAAATATGTTGGTGCTAATGTTACATCTACAATGTGTCATGTTGAATTAACAGTGGATAATGTGATTGGTGCCCAAATGCTCTCAAGTGAACACAAAAAAAATAAGATATAAATGCATATAAAGGCAAACTTGAAATGAAAATAAAAATAGAAAATGTGCTGATATCTTGACAAACTGCAACTAGCATTTGCAAAACTAAGAAAAGAATTCAGGAATTCATGAGAAACACATAACATTCAACTAAAAGAAGTCAAATCAGGGAATCCTTAAAGACCTGCTTAAAGTGAGTTCGTTAAACTAAGCTTTCCTTGGAAGACATTTTCAATCATCTATTTTAAAGCAATAGCAAAAAAATCTGGATAATATATCTTGTCTGTAAACAAATACTCCAATTTTTATATTTATATCAGTCACTTTTTGCTTGTATGCAACTTTAACCTAAAAAAATGACTTAAGCCATTAGAAATTTTAATTTTGTGTGAGTTTGTGCTTAGCTGAGCAGATCTGCTCTGTATCATCTTTGCTGAGGCTAAATTGTCTAGTGTGGCCTCAGTCTGGTGGTTGGCAGAGAATGTTTTCTTATTCTATGATCAATGTTCTTCTCAGCTTCTAAACGATGCTGCAATGCCTTTTTCTGTCATATAATTATAATTTGTCTTTCTTTACAAGACTTCTGGAGAGCATAGAAAAAACAAAAGATGTAAGTATTCTAGTTTGCTTCTGCTGTGGTGATAAAACACTTAGATCAAAGTTAACTTAAGGGATGAAAGGTTATATTTCACGTTACAATTTCAAATCACAGTCCATCATCATTGAGGGAAGTTAGGGCAGGATCTTGAAGCAGAAATGATGGAGGGATGTGGCTTATTGGGTTGTTCTGGGACTCGCACTTAGCTAGCTTTTTCAAACAGCACAGACCCAACAGCCTAGAGAAAGGTGCTGTCCACCGTGGGCTTTGTCTTACTGCATCCGTCTTTAATCAGAACAACACATGCAAAACCTTGACACTGGCCCATTCTGATCAAGACAAGTTCACAATTAAGGCTTCTCTTCTCAGTCCACTCCAGGCTGTACCAGATTGCCAAATTACATCTAACCAGAACACCAGGAAATACCAAGATTGATGTGAGAGATGCCTGGACCACTATATATTCCTTAATTTATATCTCAAGCCAAAAGACAAGGACCAAAAAGTTTCCATTTGTTTCATCATGTCTCATGAATATGACTTAGACATGCCTCTAGTCTTTAAGGAAAATAAACGAAGCTACAATTAACACCACAGAATCTGAGATCCCTGATAGACAATCTGTATTTATCTCACTATGGAAAACAAGGAGTTTCTTATAATTCAAAAAACAAGTAAGTTATGCTTAGTATAAAAATAGAGAAAATTCGAATTTTATAATACTGTTTTGATATCATGGATGCCAAATATAATTCAGGAGCCCTGCTAATGCCATTAGAGTAATGGAAACTGAGTGTTCAAAAGGCACTTGTCATACGACAGGAGCCATCCTGTGTCACATGGCCTGATCAAGAATACCTCATCGCCTGTAAGTGACCAGAAAGAGTGTCATTATCAACTTAATGGCAGTTCAAATAACCTCTGACATCATAGGTAGGAAATGTCTTTCGTCACCTTTTCATATTTCTTGAAATGACAGGAAACACTATTTTGTTATTGTAGTGTTAATGCAGTTAGGGTGTGTAATGGTCCTATAAAAGTAAAAACAGAGTGTGAGATTTATAACTACCCTGGTCGTTTTTTGAAGGCTATATATATTTGATCAAACTCCTAACTAGACTTTTAAGGCATCTCTTTCCTGTCAGTAAAGCTATTTTCACTCCATCAAAGAACTAGTTGTTCCAAACTGATGATACATACGTCAGCCCACAGTTTAAAGCAATGGCCTTGGTTGTGGTGTAAGGATTCTCCGTCTATTTTTCACTGATCCTTTAAGATAGCATGCTTCTTATTTTGCCTTTAAAGCCACTCCTAACATTTTTCTTTCCTTCAATCAATATGTAATAGAATCTCCCGTGAAATGTTTTTTACCTTTAAAACACAAAATAATAACATATAATTTTGTGATATTTTCATTTAATTCAATAATTGCTTCCATATTTGTTGGCTCTGCCTGGCCAATGTCAAACTGTTTTGATTATTAGCTGATGAAAATGAGGAATTTTTTTTGCCCCTCTGCACTGTTCGGTTCCCCCTAATGGCAGTGATTTCCTCTGATAGCACAGCTCGCAAGCACCGCTTCGCTCCCTAATTCACTGCTTCAGCTCTCTGCCTTAACTGCAAAATGACCCCGTGGAGTAAGCCCATCTCTGCTCCAGCAGAAATTATATCTGCTGGCAGCTACCTTGTCCTTCAGAATTCAAAGGGAAAGAGACCACCGTGGTAGCAGAGCCTTGACAGTGCTCTTATTCTCTTGAAAATATAAAATCTGCAGGCAATGTCGTGCATGGCCTAGCCCAATCACCTGTCAAAAACTGTGGCAGAGTCAAAACATTTTGCCAGACTCTAAAACGTTTAAACAGACATCTTGGTCAATGGCATCATAGTGAAGACCCAGACATGAATCCACACACCTATAGATACCTGTTTTTTTAAATAAAGAATCCAGAAATACACACCAGAAAAAAAAGATAGGATCTTCAACAAATGGTGCTGGTCAAATTGAATGGTTCAACATAGAAATATCCAGATAGATCCACACTTACCAGCCTGCATCAACATAGCTCCGATGAATGAAAGACCTCAATACAAAAGCAGACACACTGAACCTGATAGAAGAGAAAATGGGGAATAGTCTTGAACACATTGGCACAGGAGAAGACTTTATGAACGCAGCACAGTTAGCAGAGGCACTAAGATCAACAGTTAATAAATAAGGCCTTGTAAAACTGAGATGCTTCTTCATGACAAAGGACACCATCATTCTGACAAAGCAGCCAGAACTGGAATATATTTCTACCAACTACACATCTAACAGAGGGCTAATATCCAAGATATATAAAGAACACAAGAAACTAAGTATCAAGAAATCAAATAACATAGTTTTAAAATGGGATACCAATTTAAACAGAGAATTCTCAAAAGGGGGGATTCAAATGGTTGAGAAACACTTAAATGTTCAACATCCTTAGCCATCAGGGAAATGCAAATCAAAATGACTTTGAGATTCCACCTTACACTTGTCAGAATGTCTAAAATCAATAAAACATGACGTGACAGCAAATGCTGGCCGGAGTGTAGAGCAAGGGGAACAATATTTCTGATGGAAGGGCAAACTCTTTCAGCCACTATGGAAATCAGTGGGGGGGGGGGTTCAGGAAGATGGATATTGATGTACCTCAAGATCCAGCTACACTATTCCTGGCATATACCCACAGGATCCTTCATCCTATCCCAGAGATATTTGTTCAACCATTGCAAATATTGCTACAAGTCATTGCACACAATGAAGTATTATTACTCAGCTGTGAAAAAAAACCTGAAAACTGAAGATAAATGAAAGGAAATAATAAAATCATACTGAGTAGGGTTCTCAGACCCCAAGACCAAATGTAGTATGTATTTGCTTATACGCAGATATTAGCTGTTAAGTCAGTGGTAACCAATCGATGTAGTTCCAGCGGTTAGGGATAGAGTAAGGGAAGGGAGAGGGTGTGGGGAGACAGATGGCGCTCCTAAGGAAAGGGAAATTGAGTAAATGGCTATGGATGAATGGGGAGGTACTGGAAAGGGAGATCAAGTGGAGAGGGAGAGATAAGATAAGGGGATGGGGGCAATATGGGGAGGGACAGGTAAAATCAAGAGCCATCTGAGGGGTAGTATGGAAACCTAAAACAATAGAAGCTTCCTAAAATGTATACATATATGAAGAGTCTCTAAATGAAATCAGCAGACAACAGGAAGAACAACTGAACATCACTTATCACCAAGTGAAGCTTCTCGCACCTGGACTGGGTTTACATCTGATTGAGTTTTGAGCCCAAGGAGTCCCGTGGGAATCCCCAAACAACATAGCCTGTTGGAGCGTCGATAGGATGCTCTCCACAAACTGACGGTAAGGCCTCGTCGCTGCACAACTCACTAAGCATGAAGCGGTGCCTACACAGAGCCTTAACCAGCCTCTGTCTTTGGTAAGGGAAGATGCTCCACACGCTATCAAGAGAGAAACGTAAACACCAGCCCAGCCTTAGACCCTTTGACAGCAGCGGTTCCTGCTGGAGGGATGTACTCGCCCAATGGTGGCACAAAGTGTGTGGGAGTAACCAATCAATATCTGATTCCACTTCAGGTCTGCTCTACGGCACTGTTTTCATGGCCAGGCACCTGATGTAGACAGCCTAGGGACCAGGGGGTAAAAACAAAATACTACTGCTCTTTAAAGGGGGGCAATAAAATGATTGCTATTTTTGGTTGTGAGTCTTGTCTTTAACAAAGACTGTGTTGATATGTGTGGTCTGTACTGCCGTGACAGAACCATGCTGACGTCCCAGACACATGCTAATACTGGAGGTCATGTGGCTATCCATGGTCCACTCTTCCAGTGGTATTGATGACTCCAAACTCGCAGTTGAGAATGAGAGACACAGAAGGCCTCTGTGACAACGCCTACTCCCTCACCCTACCCCACCCCTGAAAAAAAGTAACAGCTATCGAAGAAGAGAACTCTTTAAAATTGTGATAAGGATGCTGAAGTGTAGCTCTGCACAACTGATGGATTCTGGGGTGGGGTGGGGGGGTGGGGGTGGGGGAAAGGGGGGAGGAAGGACTCAGTGTTTGTAAGGGGCAGGCCACCAGGAGTTTGACTGTGTTCCAGTGAGTATATGGGAAACACAGATTGGACTTGGGTTTGTTTTTTTTTCTTGTTGTTCTGTAGGGGGAGGTCTCAAAGGGGGGAAGGCGTAGGGGGGACTAGGAGATAACTGTGATCAGGGTGCATGGTGTGAAATTCCTGAATAATCAATAAAAATAATATGTTGGAGAAAAGTTTTTAAAACGCGACTCATCATGACATTCTGCCATGCTGATACAGTGCCTTGCTCAGACATCATTAGAGTGGCTTTCTTCTGTTGCAGATGGGAACAAAGACAGAGACCGAGCGACCTTGGAACACTCAGCCCTAAATGGGGTGTGTCCATCAAAGCCCTCCCCCTCCAGGTTCTGGGAACCTCGTGGAAGAGGCAGCAGAAAGAGTGTAAACATCAGAGGGGATGGAGGACACCAGGGGAATAAGACCCTCTAGATCAACAGAATCCATGCACATATGAACTCAAGGAGAATGAGGAGCATGCACGGGGCTGCACGAGGCTGCACGAGTTGCACGGGACTGCACGGAGCTGCATAGGGCTGCACGGGGCTGCATGGGGCTACACAGGGGTGCATGGGCTGCACGGGTCTGCACGGGTCTGCACGGGCTGCACGGGGCTGCACGGGGCTGCACGTGGCTGCACGGGGCTACACAGGGGTGCACAGGCTGCACGGGGCTGCACGGGGCTGCACGGGGCTACACAGGGGTGCACAGGCTGCACGGGGCTGCACGGGGCTGCACGGGGCTGCACCAGATGGCGTCCAAGAAATGAGAAGAAGCAGACACATGCTGCCATCACCAACCCAGAAGATAGCTCCAACTGCTATCACCTGCACATGAAAATTTAGTTTCCTCCCAGGGAGTTTCACGGGGAATAAACTATTCATAAGGAGAGGCTGCATGCCCAGCCACAGAAAAACAAACGCGACGACATCTTTGGAGGTTCCTTGTCTCAGAATGCTGTGTCGGAGCTCAGCTTTTCTTTTCCTTGTTTCTTTCTTCCTTTCTTCCTTCCTTTCTTCATGTTCTTTAATTTTATCTTATTTTTATTTTTATTTATGTTATTCTCTATCTAACAGGCCCTTTGTGTATATATTATGACTTCCGGGTTAAAGTTTGGATGGGATTCCTGAGTGTGTTGATGAGTGAGTCTCTGTCTCTTGGGCCTCCTCTTGGGCTTTTTTCCTTCGGTGTGTCTGTTTTGTCCTATTTTGATGTGTTAGTTTTTGCTTTAGCTTATACTTCCTTCTATTATACTTTATTTCATTATTAAACATTAGAAACCTGTTGGTTTCCTAATGAGGGACAGAAACAGGGTGGATCCAAATAGGAGGGGAGGTGGGGAGGACTGAGAGAAGTAGAAGGAAGAGAGAAAAAAGTTTCAAGTATTTCAGAAGCAATTCAAAATATATAAATGCCATTAAGAGCCCAGCATGTAACACATAGAAGTATGGCTTCTTTATTTCCTTATGTACATATGCCTTGGATTTAAAGTGGGTTTCAGTGTGAAATATACATATACTGATTTATGCAAGCACTAATACATACCAAAAACTAATTTTTAAAATAGGCTTTCATTCCTCAAAGAAGGAATCAAATTAAATATAACCAGGACACTTCATTCCTGTCTTCGTGTCTTAGCCATCTTTTCTCCAAACTATGGAAATAATAAACATAGAAATAAATGTATGTGTCTCAAATAGTCTTCAGTTTCCTCCGTGAGGATTAGGGATGTAGAGACGTTTTGCCAACATCCACAGAGGGAAGACTCAGAAACGAAGAAGCTTCCATCGGTAAGGAGGAGCGTGGCCCAGAAGGGGCCTCACATCTCATCCTGGTCAAGAGTGCCGAGATAGAGCCACCTCGCTGTGTGTTCTAATTAACCCTCCCACCCTCCGTCCTCCCCAGACTCAACAACTAATAGCATTCCAAATCAATTTTAAATGAGGGCACAAAGGAAATTATGACAGTGACCCCTTCCTTCTCTCCTATAACTGGGAGTGGGAGTCGGAGCCGTGATGCTCGCTCTCAGCCCTATCCCTAGTATCCAGCCCTGACTCGGGTGTCACATCTGGGCCTCGGTGGCCTCGGTGTGTTAGAGAGTATTTTTTGGCATGTTGGCTGAGTCTAGAATGACCTCTCAGTTTTTTTTCCTAGATCCGTATCCTAGCTTGATACCTTAAGCAAGCTTACTTCTCTGCATCCGTACTGGCACCGGCCAGACTTTCCAGGTACACTTGACCTGAGACTGTCCTTGGCCAAAGAAGTCAGCCAAGGCTCAGAGCAGTCCAAACTCCGCTGCTCACAACCCTAATTGGAATTTTTATTCAAATACCAAAACACTTTACTTAGTTTCAGGTGTCAACTTTCATGGCTGGTCGGGGTTCCCATCCCATTTCTGAACCACATGATGAACAAGTTCCATTGTTGTATTGTTCGTAGAAATAAGGTTTGTTAGCTAACCCAGGCTGACCGTCAACCTGCCATCCTCCTGCATCAGATTCCCGAGAGCTAGGGTTGTGAATGCATGCCACCATGTCTGGTGTTCCTATCTTCATGTCATAGAGAAAAGTGAGAAAATTAAATTTTTAAAAATTCATGTCTTTTGCTCTATCTTATTTCCGGCGAGAATGAGGATTAAATCCTATTACAGGAGGAAACGGTGAGAATGGAAGGGGGAAATGGTGGCTCAAGCTGTAGCTCAGCTGGTAAAGTGCTTGACTCGCACCCATGAGGTCCCGGGTTCAAACACCCCCCCAACTCCCCACACCCCCCACACTCCCCACCCCCCGCTACCATGTAAGCAGAGCATGGTGGTGAAGTCCAATACTCCCGGCAGCACTTGGGAGGTGGAGGCGGGGGTTTCTCTTGTGCCTGGTCATCCTACACTACATAGATAGTTCAAAACCAGCCTTGGCTGTGGGAGACCATGTTTCAAAGCAAAAAGGAAATGTTCCTTCCATAAATGGTGATTCTTTGTAAAGCGTGGAATGATCCTTCAGAAAGGCTTGCCTGATCACAGAACCATCACCTCCGAAAGAACAAGCTTTCATTGTCGTTTCAAACCCACAACTTTTAAAATAATTTTAAAGTGATGACCTCTTCATTCTTTCCTAGTGTTTGTGTGTTCTCTGGCAGGGAAGGTAAATATTGTGATTTTTCAATGTTGCTTTACTGACTGCGTGGGTGTGTTTATGTGCGCGTCCGTGTGTGTCAGTGTGTGTGTGTCTGTCTGTGTGTGTGTGTGTGTGTGAGAGAGAGAGAGTGAGAGAGAGAGAGAGAGAGAGAGAGAGAGAGAGAGAGAGAGAGAGAGAGAGAGAGAGAGAGAGAGCATGGTCGCATGTGAGACTGGAAAGGATTAGAAGAAAACTACAGTTTGTAGCGCTCTTCTGGCTACTATCGTTATTATTTGGCAACAGAAGTTGTGCTAAAACGTTTATTTCTGAAACATCCAAAATACATCTTGATGCGTATAATGTAATTATCAAATTATGTATGTATAGAGATAGTGTTTCGTTTTATTTTGTTTTTACCTGCTCGAGTTTCTTTCCCAGGGGCCTCTAGTCCCTGAGGAGCTGCGTTCGTTCACACAGACATGTGAAAGCACTTGTGTGCTCCGTGTGCCTGACTCTAAAGAAGCCCTCCCCTGGTTGTCGGGTAGGAAAAATCAAAAATCATTCTGTTTGGCCTTCTGGTTTGATACTCCTGTCCAAATGTCTGTCTTCAGTGTTCACTTAAACTTCAGCCGGTTTCCTGCCAGGCGGGATCCACGGACATAAGGCAATGCTGCCATCTAGTGGAGCTCACCGGGACCTCGCGTTGCTGAGACAAAATATGGAACAAAAGCTGCTGGGAAGGGGTCCTATTGGCTCACAGTTTGAGGACACAGTTCCAGACCCACCATGGGAAGGCATGGTGTCCGGGGTACGGTGTGTCTGGCCTCATCGCATCTACAGTTGGGAAGTGAAGAGACGGATTCCGGTGCATGCGTTGGTTTCTTTGGTTATTCTGGGAGCCCAGCCACACAATGGTACCACCTACACGTACCGTCATTCTTCACTCCTCTGCTATCAAAATCTAAAGACTCCTTCCCGGATGTGGCTGAGGCCTGTTCCCTGGGTGATTCTAGATCCATGTTAAGTATCAGGAAGTCTAACCGTAATAAGAAAGTCCTTACTTGTGGTTGGGATGTGTGGACTTCTCCAAAGAAGGTAGACACCAAAGTCCACTCTGCTTAGAGAGTTCCTATCAGATACTTGTTTTGGGGGAAGTTCGCTGTCAAAAATGGTAGTGTTATTTCCAAGAGATTACCATTTGAAGTATACTAAAGAGGGAGGGAAGGAAAGGGCAGTATTTCCTCCAGTGTTCTCAGACTAATATACTTTTTTAAACTAATTGTCACTTGAGAAGACAGTTAAATGTACAGATATAGGTTTGTTCAGAACAGTTGAGCATGCCCAAGTCATTAGCAGGCATCGTCTCTGTAGAGATTGGGCAACGGTCAAGGAAGGTTTTCTGTATCAATCACATGCTTTTGAGGTTGCGGAGAAACATTCATGATGCTTTACACATTTGCCAAGCAGAGTAAATCACAGAAAGCAATTTTCAAGCTGACAAGGAACAACAACAACACAGGCAAGCCAGGACACAGAAGGCTGAAGGGACCTCACTTAAAGGATATAGTTAATTTTATATGTCAACATGCTTGGCCCGTGACATGCTCAGATACCTGGTTGTGTCTGTGAGGATGTTTGTGGTAAAGACTATGTCCAAAAGTATAAGCCTGTGTAAAGACCACACAGAGCCAACATGGGCCCGAATCACCCAAACCTTTGACCTGACTAGAAAGAAAAAGCAACAACAGGAGGTTGAATTCACCTTTTGCCTATTTGAGACGGGACATGCGTCATCTCTGGACCTCCATATTACTTACTGGTCTTGGAGGTTCAGATAGGACCAGGTGCACCTTTGGCTCTCAGATCGATCACATGTGCCTACATCTTAGAGTAAAGAAGCAGTAAGCTATCACACTATCTCTGTCTCTGGAGAATCCTGACCACTTTCACAGACCGGGAGATCCAGCTCTGAACACACATCTTGCTGCCCACACGTCTCCCATCTCCCTGCAGTTGGTTCTCTTGTTCAGCTTTTCTCTTAGTGTTTTTAGACCTTATTTTGATATTTGATAAAAATCAGTTTAAGCTCAGGGAGGTTCCTTTGAGAGGGGCTAGGGTGATGTGGTTTGCATGTGTGTATTTGCACGTGTGAGAGCACACGTGTGCTTGTACATGTAGAGGCCAGAGTCTGAGGTTTAGTGTCTTCCTCCACTTTATTTGATGAGGTAGGATCTCATGATGAAATCATGAGCCTGCAGGTTCAGATAATCTAGGCAGTCAGCTTACCTCATCTTCGAAAATGACAAGATTACAGGTGTGCCAGGCCACACCCACCCAGCTTTGTATGTGGGTGCTGTGGATCTGAACTGTCATCATCAAACTTGGAAGCACTTTGCCCACTAAACCACCTCCCGAGCCCCTGGCTCAGGGATTTTGTATAAATGTAGAACCTTATGGCTAGAAGCACTAAATGCATTCTGAGGTGGCCATCTACACAAAGGACAGGTACGGCTTACATTCTCATGTGTATGATAGTGAACATCATCTAATTCCCTGGATTGCTCAAAACCAGCCTTGAAAATGGTAAAATATACTATACCCAGCAAAGCTCTCAGTTACCATAGATGGAGAAACCAAGATATCCCAGGATGAAACCAAATTTACACAATATATTTTTCATAAACCCAGCCCTACAAAGGATAATAGATGGAAAACTCCAACACAAGGAGGGAAACTACACCCTAGAAAAGGCAAGAAAATAATCTTCTTTCAACAAACCCAAAAGAAGATAACCAAACAAACATAAAAATAACATTAAAAATAACAGGAAGCAACAATCACTATTCCTTAATATCTCTCAACATCAATGGACTCAATTCCCCCAATAAATACATAAGCTAACAGACTGGATACATAAACAGGACCCAGCATTTTGCTGCATACATGAAATGCATCTCAGTGTCAAAGGCAAACACTACCTGAGAGGAAAGGGCTAGAAAACAATTTTCCAAGCAAATAGTCCCAAGAAACAAGCTGGGGTAAGCAGTCTAATATCGAATAAAATCAACTTTCAACAAAAGGCTATCAAAAAATATAAGAAAGGACACTTCATACTCACCGAAGGAAAAAATCTAAAAAGAAGAACTCTCAGTTCTGAACATCTATTATTCAAATGCAAGGCCACCCACATTCATAAAAGAAACTCTACTAAAGCTCAAAGCACACAGTGCACCTCACACAATAATAACGTGAAACTTCAACACCCCACTCTCATCAATGGACAGATCATGGAAACACAAACAGAGAAGCAGAGAAACTAAGAAAAGTTATGGACCAAATGGGTTTAACAGATAGCTATAGAACATTTCATCCTAAAACAAAAGATTATACCTTCTTCTCAGCACCTCACAGTACCTTCTCCAAAATCGACCATATAATCATCACCAAAAAAAGCCTCAATAGATACATGAGGATTGAAATAATCCCATGCATCCTATCATATTGGGTAGGATATCATCCTGATCTACAATAACAACAAAAACAACAGAAAGCCCACATACATGTGGAAGCTGAACAATGCCCTACTCAACTATAAGTTGGTCAAGGAAGACATAAAGAACAAAATTAAAGACTTAAGGATTTCATTTAAATGAAGGCACAGCATACCCAAATTTATGGGGCACAATGAAATCAGTGCTAAGAGGAAAACTCATAGCTCTGAGTGCCTGCAAAAAGAAAGTGTAGAGAGCATACACTAGCAGCTTAACAGCACACCTGAAAGCTCTAGAACAAAAAGAAGAAAATACGCCCAAGAAGAGTAGATGTCAGGAAGTAATAAAACTCAGGGCTGAAATCAGCCAAGTAGAAACAAAGAGAACTATACAAAGAATCAACAAAAACACGAAGTGGTTCTTTCAGAAAATGAACAAGATAGATAAACCCTTAGCCAGACTAACCAGAGGGCACAGAGACAGTATCCAAATTAATAAAATCAGAAGTGAAAAGGGAGACATAACAACAGAAACTGGGGAAATTCAAAAAAATCATCAGATCATACTACAAAAGCCTTTATTCAACAAAACTAGTAAATCTGGACAAAATGGACAATTTTCTAGACAGATACCAAATACCAAAGTTAAATCAGGATCAGATAGACCATCTAAACAGCCCCATAACCCTTAATGAAATAGAAGCAGTCATTATAAGTCTCCCAACTAAGAAAAGCCCAGGACCAGATGGGTTTAGTGCTGAGTTCTGTCAGACCTTCAAAGAAGATCTAATACCAATACTCTCCAAACTATTCCACAAAATAGAAACGGAAGAAACACTACCCAGTTCAGTCTATGAAGCCACAGTTACACTGTGTATTCTACCTTGGAGATGGAGCGGTTTCTGTCTAATCAGGAACCTGTCACAATTTCCTTTCATAAAGGACTTCACATGAGTTTTTTTTCTACTTCTGTCATGTTCAATGTTCCAAATAGATTTTAAAAAATGAAAAATAAAAAAGAAAATGGTAGGATATGTGAGTATTGTCTGGTGTTCCCAGACTTTGATGGTAAAAGGCTCTCGGATGATGGGAAGTAAACATCAGATACAGGATAAAATGTCAAAGGTCCAACAGGCGAAAATCTCCCTCGAATCTTGAAAAGATGATATTTGTTCTGCCCTAACACTAGTTGGTCAGACACCAATGGTCTCTTCTGTGTGTCTGTCTCCCTCTTGGTCTGTTTGCAAATGAGTAGAATATAGCACCGGGATGCTGTATGGTGAATGTATTTATTTTGTATTTGAGTGTTTTGCCTAACATAATGTGTATACCTGGTACCCATGGAGATCAGAAGGAGTCAGAACCCTGGAGAGTGGATCTACAGACAGTTGTTAGCTCTCTCATGTGTGTGCTGGGAACCAAAATCAGGTCCTCTGTAAAAGCAGGCAATGCTCTTAACCTCTGAGGCAGCTCTCCAGCTCCCACTGAGAGATTATCTGCCAAGTAAAATACAGTGCTCATCCCTGGTTAAGTAGGTACACAGACTCCAAAAACAAAATGATCTTGTTCAATCCTGCTTGCTGTCATTCCATGAGCACTTCCTACACGCTTGGGGCCTCCACACGCATGCCCATGCAGCAAGCCACAGGCACGTGTCCTTGTCCTGTTCAAAGAGGAGACAAGCGGGGATCTCAGGGATCGAGCTGGTTTGCAATGATTTCACGTTTCTCTATGAATCTTCTTGTTTCGTTTGCCCACTCATCTCCCTGTCCCTCCATATCTACCCTCTGCCCTGGCAACCTCCCCATCCCTCAAAGAACACAAAAACTAAAACTAAAAGAAACAGAAATAAGAGCACACACACACATTACAAATCTCACCATGAATGCTGTTACGGTACATCACGTACAATGTATCCTTTTTGTCCAAACAGCTTCCCTTGCAAATATTTATTGCAATAAGTCATATAAGTCATCCATCTAGGTCTAGGCCTTTGGCTTCTGCAGCGCTGTCAATACTGGATCCTGACCAGGACTCCTCTTGGATATTTTGTTGTTGTGCTGTGTCATGGAGATCCTGCAGCTTCAGATCTGCAGGGCTGGCCCCATCTGGTATCTAGAAGTTCATGGATGGGATGGGCTGACACAATGCCCTGGGTCTGGGCCTCCCAGGTTCGTCTCCAGCTGCATTCCAGTGCCATGTTTACTAAGTACCAACACATTAGACCTAGGACCTCATTGACCGTTATCCAGGTCACCAGTCAGTTCAACAACTAACTGGCTTTCCCGTCAAATGCATCTTCTTCCACAGGACACAGTCCGCATCTATGAAATTAATTAGCCTCATCTCAATTCAAGCTCAAGCCTGCTCCGTAAATTAATATGAATGGCTCGGAGAGTCACTCTAGCTCTCTCAGAGAATTCCCTGAGGATGTAAACCTCCCTGTCTCCAAGAACATCAAAACTTCCATTTAGAAAATGAGCTAATCTTTAAATGAGCTTCGCTGGACTCTAGCTTGGGGCAGGAGGAGCTTGGATGACCACGGCGGCGCTTTGAGACTCTGGGATTTTCTCCCTAGGCCCCAGTGTCTGAAACCTTTCACAAGCAATAAATGCTGTAAAAATCTAGCAAGTAATTGTGGAGAGGTTGGAACAAAAACCATAATAGTTGTGAAGCCTTTAATGTGTCCTGGAGTAGACCATCGTGCTTGCTGTTCTGGGAAGCTCTCTCCATCACTAGGGAAGGCAATTTTTAACACATACTATGAATTTGGCACTGTATTGATCGATTCAAGGAGTACATATTCACGCACCCACACATCTCCATTGCTATGCAGTGGGAAGGCTGAAGAGATGCCAGGGTCGGGGGTTGGAAGCACTGGCTGCTCGTGCAGAGAACCGAACCGGGACTCGGTCCCTAACCTCCGTGTGGAGGCTCACAAACGCCTGTAACTCCAGTTCTAGGATACCCAATGCCCTCTTCTAGCATCTGTGGCCTCCTGCAAATATGCAATGCACATGCATACACTCAGGCACACATACATATGAAATAAAATACGTTTTATAAATTAAGGTTTTAATTTAAAAAAAAAATCCAGTGGAAGAATTAAGAAGAATGATATGCTAACCAATAATCACATCTTTTAAAGGAAGCCTTCTCCATTTGTTAGGAAGAACAGACTCAGAGATGGGATATTCCAAACCCTGTCTAATTAAATATGAAATTATAGAATACTTATGGGTCAAAGCCCAGTAGAAAGCAAGATTCTCCAGCCCTCCACGCTTCAAATGAGGAGATTCTGGGACAAATGACTAATTAAGAAAATGCCCTACAGGCTTGCCTACAGGCCAGTCTCATGGATGTGTTCTCTTTATTGAGGTTCACATCCTCTCAGATGGCTTTCTTCCCTTGTGTCAAGTGACATAAAACTATCCAGCACCGATGGGCAGGGCACGCGGTCTTAAAGACTGTGAACTTTGGAGCCAGGCCTGGCAGGTTCCAACGCTGACTTTGCCATTTACTATGTGACAGAGGAACAGAAGAGACTGAGCTAACAAACAAAGGACTCGGGGCGGGGGGGGGGGGGGCACCCAGAGGCTCGCCCAGGGAAGCGATGCCACTCCAGAGCTGAAATGGGAAAAGGGAGAGCTGGTCTTTGCTGATCCAGTGAGAACAAGAACCACGGAAGAGGCTGCAGGACCAGAGCTGAAGCTCACGGAAGCAATTTCACCGCAGAAGCAAAAGCTGTAGGGAAGCCGGCGAGGCGGTCCGTGCCTCCCTTCCCCCACCCCCACCCACCCACACACTCCCAGACCCTCCGCTGGCTGAGCCCAGCATTACAATCAGCAGAAAAGAGGGTTCAGGAAATGCTGCTCACGACTGGTAGTCATCTGCCAGGGACAAAGCTGGGGAGGGAAGGAGGATGAATGCAAACACCCAGATGTCCTGCCCGGAGAATGTTTACGGGGAGACAAAACCGGAACAAATCCTCCCAGGTAGATGTAAGGCCAAAGCAGAGACTATACCTTACCAAAAAAGCGCTCTGTTTACAGCTAAAAGAAAACGTTCAAAAGAAGCTCCCATTTGGTCCTAAATCCTAGCTAAGAGATAAGTTAAGTTTGCCTCGTTTTATGTCCCTGCTAATTAAGGCTTCTAAGACCATTTGTCCTGTGATGTGTCCCTGCTAATTAAGGCTTCTATTTGCAATCAAGAGCAAGCTCCTGGTCTGATGTAAACTGCCTGTAGCCCACATTTACTGTTGTATATCCTTGCCTTTGCTGCTGCTTGGAACCTCCAGTCACTTGAATTACATCCTTGCCCTTGTGCCTTGTATCCCTTTAACAGAGTAACCACCAACCCTCACCCCCTATGAATACCTTATCTCTCCTGCAAGAGGGACTTCCAGGGGCTAGTGGAAGTTGCCCTCTCAAACCCTCACTTAGGGGGAGACAGCCAGCTGGCCAGTCTCGATTACTCCCAAATACAGCTTCCTTTACATTGAGAAACCGTGGACTTGGTCCTGTCTTTCTCAAAAATCTCAGGATTCGCCATTTAGTCACAAATAGTAACTCAGTAACACAGAATGTGTAATAAACCAGAATAAGTGCTTTACATTGGTTATCACCGAATCCTCAAAATGTCCTTAGGAGTAAGGACTATTGTTATCCTTATAAACGGGTAAGGAAACTGAGGCAGAAAAAGGTTAAGTAACCTGCACCGGGTGTACGAAGTGTAAGTGGCCAAGTCAGCATTGGAACCTACGTAGCCTGGCTCCAGTGTCTATGATCTTCAAGACTGTGTCCCCAGCCTGCTAGTACAGGCTAGTTTTATGTCACCTTAACACAAGCTAAAGTCATTTGAAAGGAAGGTACCTCAGCTGAGGAAATGCCTTCTTAAGAGTTGCCTGTAGGCAAGCATGTGGGGCGTTTTCTTAAATAGTTATTGGTGTACCAGGGCCCATATTGCTGTGGGTGGGGCCATGCCAGGGCTTGAGGTTCCAGGTTCTATAAGAATGCAGGCTGAGGAAGCCAGCCAGTTAGCTCTTTCATGGCCTCTGCACCAGCTCCTGCTTCCAGGTTCCTATATGCCTGGTTTGAGTTCAGGTCGTAGCTTCTAGCAACGGACCGTGATACAGGATATGTAGGCCATATAAATCTCCATCCAAGTTCCTCTTGGTCATGGTATTTCATAACAGCATTAGTAATCCTAACTGAGACGCTGCCTATACCTAAAAACCCTGGATCTACCAAACAGCCACTGGGACCAGCATCTCTGAATACAAAACCCACCGAGGAAGTCAAATTTGACGCTTCACGATCTCATGAGATGTTCCCTCCTAATGACTCTGGAAGAGCGTTTGGGATTGGCCCTCCTCTGCCATTCATGAGAAGAAAATCAAGCATCGTTCTGGGTTTGCATTCAATTCCCACAGAGTCAGGAATTCTTGGATGAGTGGTAGCGAAATAATCAAAGTCCAGTCCATTTCCAAGGAGAAAACCAGTGGCCGAGAGGGGAACGATGTGATTTAAAGCCCGAGGAGAGACGTATTTTCACAAGGAGCCACTGCTGCCCCTGTGACGTGTCTGGGCCAGGCTGAGTGTTGATGTTCTTGAACTTGTAAAATTGTAAAGCTCCTCGGAGACTTCCTTCTTGGAGGCAGAAGAAAACTGATCAGCCATTTAAGCTGAGGTGGGTACCGCTTGCAAGCTTAGAAGGAGGCTCCAATACAGAAGGACTCATTTGAACAAGGCTGCAATAGTCCAAGGGGTCGTTACTGCAACTCATCACCGCCTTCCTGAGAAGTGTGGAAGAGGCCGGCAACTTCCCCTGGCCCGCCATAAATCACTCAGACCCACCCCTCCGGGCTAAGGCTTGCTGCTCCCACCTCTCCCCGCTCCTGTTCTTTCTTATTTTCATCTCAAATTTCCAGTCTCAGTTAAATGGAATCCAAAAGGAAGGGAGAAAGGAGACATGTTGTCCCTGTTCTTGTCTGAAACCACCTTTAAAAAAAAGATCACGCTAGAATGGCTCTCTCTTCCGCGTGTGCTCAAAATGTCTGTGTCACAAATCATTCAGCAAGCATCCAGAAGGTCAGATAACTTGAGCTTTGCTCTTTAAAAAGAGTAAGTGGCTGTCCTAAGTAGATGCGAGCTTTACTATGTATCACAGACTCTCCTGTCCAGGATCTCTCTTGCGTAATGTTGGACCGAGACCTCCGATTTCTTAAACGTTTGTTAATCTGAATTGTCAGTGAAAGGATTAGTTTAAAGACTAATATTTAATACCTTCAATATATTTAATTAATTAATATTTTAAGGCACATTTGGAAACCGTATGTACTAGATCTTCATAAGGAGTCCATGATTTATTATATTTTTGTTGTTTCTAGGGAGATGTAACTCAGTTGGGAGAGTGCTTGCCCAGAATTTGTCACTGGGTTCGATCCCCAGTCCTACAGAAACTGGGTTTGGTGGTACACACTTGTAATCCTTGGCTACCTAACAAGTCTGGGACAACCTGGGCTACATGAGATCCTGTCTCAAAAACAATCGCTTGTTTTATAGCACTGACATTGTTATGGGTGCTGATCTGATGGAGCCGGATGGATGGTGTGGGAAGGGTGAAGAAACTCCATAGGGGAAGAGCCTGGGCTACTCCTTCGGCCAGGTGTTCATCATCATTAAGAGTGATAAGACGTGCTCTTGAAAAAGTTACAGTCTCTGCAACTTTTCTCCACGTTAGCATCGGGTGCATCCTTGGAAAACCAGAAGCTGTTTATAGCCAGCTCGCAGACCCAGTGATAATGTCATCCCCAGGCAACACCAGCACTCCTGGGTTCCAATGCCATGGCGCCCATCGAACGCTGCCCTGCGCATGCGTCACTGCGTCACGGCGGGATAAAAGACTCAAACCCCTGACACACAGTTCTCTCTCTTCTTCACCTCTCCCCCTTACCCCGCCTTCAGAGGCGCCTCGGTTACTAAAGCCTCCCACGTGAGACCTGTGCTGGCTTGGCGTGATTCGTCCAGGAGTGCGCCGTTTATTCCAACACTCCAAAAGAAAACTTAAGTCGCCAATCCTAACCTGAGAAGTAGGAAAGGGTGGATTGAGGGACATTCTTCACAGCACTTACCCTGAAAACCCCAAGATGCCGAGGCTATCAAAGACAAGAGTGTCTGGAAACTGTCGCAACAAAGAGGAACAGCGTGACAGTTGAACACTGCAGTGCCCGAGATGGAATCCCAGGACAGAAAGAGGGAGTTAGCTTAAAACCTAAGACAGTCCAGGGGACTGTGTATCCATACTGAGAACACCATATAATATCAGTCCATTCATAACAGCAAATGTGCCGTGCTCAGAGACATTAGAAGTTGGAGACATTGAGAATTCTCAGAAACATTTAGTTTTCCTATACATGTGGAAACTGTTCTAGAGTATGGCATTCTGTTTTTTAAAATGAAATAAGAAAATATGCTAAACGTGTTTTGTAAACGAGGCCATTGTCACTAGAGCGATGATGTCAGTGGAGGTTAGAACTATGTTCTGGTGGCAATGTGAGTGTCGCTGAACAATAATAGTCTCCAAGAAAAGGTTTTCTTGGCTGGAATTTCTTCTGCAGTACTCAAGAATTCCCTTTTCTGAAGATCATGAATCTTGAAATATGGAACTTCCAAAAATGGTTTCGCTTCCTCCAAATGAGTTTCAGAAGTTATCCAGTTTCTCCCCAGTGACACTGTGACCCGTTTCCCGGGGTCCATCATATGCTCAGTGCTAAGCAGGGGGACACAGAGGTGAGCCCTCTCTCACAGAGCAGACCTGCTCAACATTAAACTAGCAATTCCATTCCTTCCGCGGAGAGAGAGGTCACCTACACTGCCTCTGCAGTCTCCACAGCTCCGGAGCGACCTTCCTTCACCAAGGCCGGCTTTCTCTCCAGCAATCTTAGCTCTATCAGGCCACATTCCAGACGGAGCAGAGCGTCTACCCAGCACGCTGGCCACATTCACAGACTCTTGAGCACAATTGTCACTCTAAAGGCCTAAAAAGGCATAATGCCTGCTCACAACATGAATAAAGGAAATATTTATTTTTATGGGTTGATAAATAGTTAAAGGAAGTTTCTGAGCTCATATCCCTGAAAAGGCTAAGAGAAGCGTCTGGTGCCCTGAGCTCAGGTGGCATTCGCTCAGCCTATGAGAGGAAGAGGACATTAATGGGCACAGTCAGCCATCATGTGACAGTGAGGAATATTTTAAGAATGTATAATTAAGCAGTTTTGTTGTCCAGATGGCATTTTCTCGACTAATATGAGTAGGTGGCCTATATAAGTCACTTAACAAAACTCCTTGATGCAAATAAGAGACAGAGCAAACTGGGGTCCAGGATGGCACACTGGTTTATAGCAAACCTTTTTGATAAGTAGAAGTATAGTCTAAAATAAGCATTGGGGGCCTACAAGATGGTTCAACAGAAAATGGGGCTTGCCGTCAAGCCTCTCCATCTGAGTTCAAATCTCAGGACCCACATGTGGGAAGGAGAGAACCAACTTCCGAAAGTTGACCTGCGACCTCCACAAACACACTGTGGAATGCACCCCTCCTCTTGCACACAAATTAAAAATGCAATAAAATTGCAACTGATTAATTAAAATAATGATTAAAAAGCATAGTACAGCAATATATATGTAATATTGCTATAGTTATTTATGTCTTTATCAAATGCTGTCTATTGTGTTAATTGTGTGTGTGGGGGGGGTGTAACTGTGTTATAAAACTAGCCCACAAATATACACATGAATCACTCCTCAGTATTAGCAGGCTACAGTCTACCTAGGCAGGAGGAATTTTTCACGCTGCCACCAGCACAGATGTCAGTGAGGGTTGACAAGCGTGCTGAGACATCTGTCTACAGCAGGGGAGTACTTAGCTTGAACGCTTCACTCCCTGGCCAGGATTGGCTTCCCGCTTTACCAGAGACGCTGTTAGACTCCGCTCTCTGCCGTGAGCCCCATGAACCACGCGGGAGTCGGCTCTATAAATCCAGCTCAGGGGCCAGTCTCAGTAACACAGCGCGCATGCCCAAACCGCATCGACTGGGCCAGGTTTTGATCTCCACCTTTACTCCTGTTCTAGCACTCTGTTACTTCCAAAGTTGCAGGGTGGGCCCTCAGAAGTTATTTGGTAGCCCCTAAAGACCTGCTCGATGAATACAGGCTCTCTGGAGCTCGGGACTGAAAGGATTTGGGAGCTCGAACTCTGCCAGAACAATTCACACCATTTTTTATGCTGCGCTCTGCTCTGCCAGTCTCTTCTATGGTGGTTTATCTCCCATGTGCGGGGGCTGCTAGGTCCATGTGAGGGGAGCTGTGGGTCCATGTACGGGGGGGGGCGCTGCTAGGTCCATGTGAGGGGGGCTGTGGGTCCATGTACGGGGGGGGCTGCTAGGTCCATGTGAGGGGGGCTGTGGGTCCATGTACGGGGGGGGGCTGCTAGGTCCATGTGAGGGGGGCTGTGGGTCCATGTATTGGGGGGGCTGCTAGGTCCATGTGCGGGGGCCTGCTAGGTCCATGCTTATAATGCAGTTAGTTTAAGAAGAAAAGTTACTGCCTTTCAGTTCCTTCATTGGAAACCTGCTTCTGACTTAAGCTCTGTGTCTACCCTGGATCAGCATGTCAAGAGTCCTGATTGGTCAACCTGGATCCACATGGAGCCAACCGGGCCTCACCTCCTATTGAATCATATGTGCAGAGAGAGGGAAAGAAAAGATGCTCTTGTCAGTGCAAGATAGAGAGAAAAGAAAGAAAGAAAGAAAGAAAGAAAGGAAGGAAGGAAGGAAGGAAGGAAGGAAGGAAGGAAGGAAGGAAGGAAGGAAGAACTGAAATCCACAGTGGCTAAACGGGAGCCCACGGCTTGTCCAGGCAGGTTTGGGGATCACGTCAGGCTGCAAGGCTCCAGGATTTCTAGTATCAGGAGCCGCTCTAAGGCTCCATCAACATAGCCCATCGCCCCCAAGAATATGACTGAGATGGAGAATTGATTTTTAAAAACCACCTTGTGAGGGTCAAGGACACCACAAGAAGGCCTACAGAGTCAACTAACCTGGGCCCAAGGGGGCTCACAGAGACTGAACTTCTAACCAAAGATCATGCGTGGGCTAGACCTCAGTTCCCTACACACCTACAGCAGACATGCAGCAGGGGCTTCATGTGGGTCCCTTAACAATGGAGCCCAGCCGTCTCTGACTCAGTTACCTTCCTTGAATCCCCTTCCCCTACTAAGGACTGCCTGATATGCCAGGGTAGGGTGGTACCCCGGGGGTGGGGAGACCTTCACCTTCTTTGATGAGAAAGGAGTAATGGGGAACAGGATCTGTAGGGTGGGACTGGGGAGAGAGGAGGGATGGGTGGGGCAAGGGGCAGGGGGCAGGGAGAGGACTTTGATCGGGTTGTAAAGTGAATACAAAATTATTGAAAACCAAACCACCTTTTGACTGAATTTGACTTATTTTAAATTTAGTATGATTTTTTAAAATTAAACATTTTAACTGCTCAAGAGCTCCGCATCATGTCATCTTCTGGTGCTTATAAAGCTCCCCTGCTCTTCTGCTGTAACCCAAGGTCAACAGTGCCCATGCCCCCCTGTCCTCCTCCCAGCGGCCCTGGGCAACTTCCTACCATCTCACCATCCATGAGACCCACATTCTCACTCTCCGTACAGATGAGGTCACCTGGCGCCTGTCTTCCCTGGCCAAGCTCGTATTATATAACATAAGGATCTCCAACTGTATCTACCTTGTCACAAATGACAGGAATTCATTCCTTCATGGCCGGCCAGTATTCCATAGTGTATATACAGTACCATTTCTTTATCCAGGGTATTTGAAACATACAGGCGTCTTTACCCAGGCATCAGTTAATGTACACACACAGGTTGCCTCCATTTTTTTGGCTTCTGTGAACAGTTTTGCAGTGAGGATATGGATGCAGATCTGTCCTTGATCTACTAATTACATTTCCTTTGAATATGCATGCACCCTGGGTGGGATGGCTAAACTACATAATCTTTCTATTTTAGGTGGGTTTTTTTTTTAAAGCAACCTGCAAACTATTCCCATAATTTACATTCTCACCAACACAAAGCTTCACTTTGCTTCACAAACTCAGCCCTGCTTGCTGTCTTCAGCTTTCAGCAGATAAAAGTGCGTCCCTCTGGGGTGAGGTGGTGTCACTGTGGAGTTCCCGTTTCCACTCTGCTGCTGACAAAAGACACTGAGAGGGTCTCAGGCACACACTGGCTGGCTACATCTTCTTACAGAAATGCCTACTTAAGACTGTTGCCTCTATCTAATCTGGTACCTGAAAAGACGCAACTGAAATTCTTCATTTAAAGTATTTACTTTGATTATCTTTAATGATATAAATGAGGGGTACTGTGAGTATGGGCTCTAGCAGAGACCAGGATGGCTGATCCTCACTGGAGCTGGAGTTACAGACAAGTTATGAGAAACCCCACACAGATGTTAGGAACTGAACTCAGATCCTCAGCTAGAGCAGCACCGCCTCTTAACCACTGGACCACTTAAAACCACTCACTAGACCCCTGTAGCAATCCGTTAGAAGGTTCTAGATATCAGTGGAAGAGAAGTACTAAACTTCTCACTGTCCACCCGACGGTAACAATCATTGCCCTAAATGCCAGCCAAGCATAAACTCTTTCTGGGACCCACTCAGCTCCAAGCTGGCAGAAGTGTCTAAGACAGAGTAGTTTCCATTGAGAATCTGAGTGAGAAGCACCAGTGGTTTTCCAGTGTGACCCTCGATTCCATATACTTATCAGAATGTCTAGGTGCTGTACCGGTTTTCTTTCCTTAAGTTGAATCCACTCCCTTCATCACTTGAACAGAGAAATCTTAAACTTGTTAGTTTGAGTTAAACTCAGTTCATTTGGGGCTCTCTCAGCCAAATGTGAAGTAACTCAAGCCCGGGTTCTCCCTGCCTGCAGTTGCGCTCCACCCGGGCCACTTGGTGCTTGCAAACGGCTCCATCGCCCCTCCATCGACATCTGCATTTGCTGAGGTGCGGTCCACTCTACCTGGCCAAAGGCTTCCTTCCATCTGCGCAGGAGACACCTACCCATCGACGGCTATCGCCAGTGTCTTTCCTTGATCACAGAGGCAAGGGTCTCTCCACAGATGCTCACTTTTTGTTCTTAGATACCCCTCCCTCAGCCGTGTGAGGAAAGCCTGGTCTCCTTCACACACATCATATGAACATTCTCCACAAGAGATCCGACATAAGGTCTTTCTGCCAGGAACCTGTGCTGTCTCCAGGTGCTCTGCTGTTCCGTGAATAAAGAGGACAGATACACTGCTGGGCAACCAAGCAGAGGTGAGACAGACACCGTACAAGTAGGGGTGACGCCTGTGTCACTTTCTTCTGAAGCTCCCAAGGTCCTGAGCTGAGACTGTCACTGGGACTGAAAGGGTCAAATCACAAAGACTGCAGTCAAAAGTTTGGTGAGATTCCTTCCTGAATCTGTCATCTCGTCATGGTCTAAATGACCTAAAGCACCGGAACGTTTATACATCAATAATGTTTGACATTTTTCTCTCCATCTTAATGAACTTTCAGTAAGTTATGAAGCCCGGATCCATTTACCAAACACTGTTCTGTCCCGGTGCCCTAGCCAGGAAAGACGGACTCTCTCTGCAGAGCTGTAACCTGCTCAGCAGACTGTACCATAAATGAGCCCCCTTTCCTCCCCAGCTCCCCGAATGGCTGTAAGAACAAGTCCAGCCACGTTATTGTTCCAGAAATACTAGTTGTGAGAAGACCCAAACCCCCACGGAACTCGCTGAGTTCCGAGAACACACGAAGGGCTTTGTTTTCAACTCCCCTTCCTTAGACTTTTTTGTCGTTATTTTCCCCCAGCACAGAGCAGCCTTTGTGCCTGTGGGTCTCCTTAAATGTTTACGTCCCGAAGTGCACAGAGGTGTGAAAAATATGGCTCATGTTCTTCATAAATCCATATTACAAGACACGGCCTTGAAAACGAAAATCCCCTTTCCCTCTAAGCTTTCTTTCATGTCAAAGGTTAGTCTGGCTTGTTCAACAGCTTAGACCTCAGAGCCCGGGAGGGCATGACTGTGCGTCCACGTGGTATCGACAGCTAGGGTTTCAAAAGCACGAAGAGAGAGTCTTTAGAAAAATAACTGAGGGTTAGCTGTTAGAAACAAGTTCACGGTTTGACTGACCCAGAAATAAATTACTATAAACCCAGTAACCGATTTAACATGTCTGCTCACCAACTCCCCCACAACCCACCATGAACGTTTTAAAATGAGTGCTTTTGACATAAATGCCTCTCTCTTAGAACACAGTAAAATCTTGGGCATTTACCCCATAAAATAAACCTGTCCGGAATGTAGCAGTCAAAAAATAAATTCGTCTCTTTTCTAGGAAAAGGAAAATAATTAGACTTATATTTTTTTAAGCCAACAACAAATCCTAGTCACAAATTATCTGTTGAGTACAACATAAATTTCGGTGATAAATTCATGATTCCTTCTTTCCTTCCCGGCCTTTTCAGGTTAATAAGAGCAAATTGCTCACTATAGAATTCAGCTTTGGTGTTGGAGAGATGGCCCATCATGAGAGTGCTTGCCGTGAGAAGGTAAGCACCTGAGTTCTAGCCCAGAGCCCACACAGAAGTCTGGCACAGTAGCTCGTCCTCCCAGCCGTGCTGAGAACGGAGGCAAGGTGGAAACAGGTCACTGGCTGGAAATTCCAAGCTCCCTTCCAATGAGAAGTCCTGTCTCCATAAAAGATGGAAGGCTCCCAAGGGAATGATTTCTGAGGCTGTCCTCTTCTCTCCACATAAACCAGCGCAGGCACATACGCACACAGGCATGAGCACACACATATGTATGCATACATACAGGCATGTAGCTAAGTGCCAGACAACATGAATGCCTATCGAACCTCTCTCCGTTCTGAAGAAAAAAGAAGGAGGGAGAGCATTTTCTGTGGGTTTTGTTGACAAATGAAGCACTTCAATAGTAACTGAGTTCCTATTGCTGTGATAAATGCCAGGACCAGAAACAAGATGGGGAGGACTCATCTTAGACTTGTGGTACATCATGGAGAGAAGCCGGGGCAGGACCTCAAGGCGGTAATCTAGATGGGAACTGAAGCAAAGGCAGTGAGGAGACACTGCTCACCGACTTGCTCTCTGTGGCTTGTCGATCACGCTTCCTTACACAACCCGGGACCCAGCGCGGGAACACCCCGCGTGGGCTAGGCCTTCCCATATCAATTATTAATCAAGACACTGCCCTACGGAACTGATTGTGGGGAAATCTCAATCACAGGTAATCGCAACAGATGTTCCCTTTCACAGATGACCCCAGCCACGTCGAGTTGACAAAAAGAAACTAACCAGAACAGGATTACGCTCTAAATAAAAATATGTTCACAAACTTTACCAACTGCAGTGCCCTGGCACAAGATATCTTTAGATATAGGCTATCCTCTAAAGAGAACTATCATATAATGACCATTTTACTATATTTAGGCACTGCTTGAAAATTATTTCTAATATGTATAACTCATTTTTCTTTTCTTTGAAATAAAAAAAGCCAAATCACCTGATGCCGTGGGACAACGGAACCAGTTGAGTTTGCTTGGATGGCTTTGTCTTACCACGATGATCTATTTTCTTTCAATTGGCCTTGGAAATGATCCTCAACACCACTTCGAAGCTCTCTTTCCCACCTAGGTCCAGGAGGAAAGGAGCTCCTTCCTTGGCATGGACAGACGGCAGGCACCATGAGTCACTTGCCTGCTGTACATGAGTGGGAACCAGTGTCCCCAGAACCCACATGAAGACCTGGGACGGTGTGAGAAGTCGCCTGTAACCCAGCTGATGGCTGGTGGGAATGAGGGTCCCTAGGACGAGCTGGCTAGCTAGAGTGTTCACGAAGATAAGCTCAGGGCTCAGTGGGAGACTGGTGACTAAGACTGAGAAAGACTGAGTACAACGCCTGAGGTCAGCCGCAGACTTGTACACACATGTACACACATACATCCATGCACACATGATGGTACATCATACACATAGATCAATATGAAAAAAAAAAAAAAAACCTTCCTCCTAGGATCAATGGAAAAAATCTTTCCAAAGCACCACTGTATTCACACAAGTCTTCAGCCGTCCTTTGGATCCCACTCGATGTGTGGACCAGACACCAGAATTCCTTCTGTATCTCAGTACGTCATTGCTCTCTTCAGTGGGCTCAAAGCCACCCCCGAAGCATTTCGAGCTCTGCATCTGAGTTTATCAAGCCATTTCTGTCTCCTTCCAGGGCCTCTTGTGAGCCCACTCCCACGCAGGCCTCCAATCAGCTTCCCCCCCCCAGCATCCTTCAAAGCCCCCCTCCCAGGTCTCCATCCTGTGTGTCTGAAGAGCACGGCCTATGACACACTTGGTAGTTCTTACCTACTTCTCGGTTTTCTAACAATCCTCAGTAAACGTGTTCTTGTTTGCCAAGCATGGCAATACACGCTCGCAACTGAAGCACTCAGAAGGGAGAGACAGAAGGATTGTGAGTTCAAGGCCAACCCGGGCTATGAAATCCTATCTCAAAAATTATATAATCGTGTCCATATAGAAATAGGAGCTTTAGAGATGTCCTGTGCCCAGTGTAAAGTCAAGCGCTATCTTGGACATGTGAGTCTTTCTAACATTCTTGTAATGTCCTCTGACTGTTTATAGAGGTGGAGTCTCTGGAGTGCTCAGAGGTCTTGGAGGTGGGTACTTAAAAAGGCTGACTGGCTTGGCAGAAGTGGTCTAAAGTGCCGAGAGAAACGCATCCCAAGTGTTCCTGAGAGAGCAGTGAACCACAAGATTGATCCAGCAGTCAGGTACTGCAGAGTCAGAGCAAAACCCTTGTACGGGTGTTTGAAGACGCTGAAGAGACACGGCAGGAAAAGGAGACGCCTGGCCAAGTGGAAACCTACGAGAGATCCTATTTGCTGTGCAAAACATTATCTATCCAAACATCCAGTTTCCAAGGAATTTGGGTCTTGAAATGAAGAAGACGAGCAGGGTGATTATTTCTACCACATCCACATTGCGTATCCACATTTCTTCCTGTTTTGACCTTTTTAGTCCAAAACAACTGAAGTAAGGCTTTGGAAGACAGCTGAACTGAATGGCTTCAACACCATTGCCAAATTCTAACTTAACACTTTATCCTCTTTCTAGAAACCACATCCCAATGGAAGGGGGTGGTGCCAAGGCTGGGCATCTCAGTAACCGCACGCTCAGCTCTTATCGGGCACCATTGAGGAGTATGGCATCCCATGACCTGAGCCACCTACCTCCCTTGTACACTGCATCCTGCAACCATACCATAGAACTGCCATTGAGAAGGTGGGCTCACCTAAGCAAGGCCCCACTGGCGGGCTACGCCTCTGAGAACGCAGGTCCACGCCGCACCTCTGCAAGCAGGTTCCTGGTGAAACTAGCCTGGTCATACTTTCCATCACCCTGGCCCTGCCTGGTTTTAACAATGAGCCATTGGAGCCCAGGAACAAGCCAGCCGTTTGAAGCCCTAAGCTCCCTGCTGCAGTCTGGCTCAGTGGCCCATGTGTGCCTCTTTGTGGCTTTAATTTGTGACAGGAGGCAGCTGGCGTGTGGCTGACCCCATCCGTCCTTCAACAGCCCCTGTGCCTGGCTTTCAGGGGTCAGGAGGCAACATTCCAGCTGCCAGCTGCGTGCCCGGTGACAGGCTGAAAGGTCCTTCCCAAAGAACGGCAGAGTTAATAAACAGCTCAATTATTCCCTTTCCTCTCCTTCACTCCCTTCTGCCAAAGGACCGCCCCAGTTTTATAATACCGTCTGTCACCAAACAATTAGGCAAGGTGCCACCACCCCAAACACCCTGGGTTCTAGAGATTTCTAGTGTAACTTGACTTAGACCAGGACAGGAAGCTAATATGACATCTTACTAAGAAAAAAAAAAACGTGGACACTAAACCACTTATCCTCTTAAAAGCTGGCTACAATACTTATAAAAAAAATTAATACCATTACCTCCTCAAGCCAGAGCATTAGCATGAACACACACACACACACACACACACACACACACACACACAAACTACATTAGCTAAGACTGTATCTGCTTTTAAAACTGCTGTGTTAGCCATAGAAAACTCTCAGAAATACAAATATATAAAATATAATGTATAAAATAATAATGTATCGAATCGCTTCTATATAAATACAAGTGAACATGTAACTGCAAATATTTTAAATGCACATTTATGTGTACCCATATATATCATTTATCTCTTAAATTTTATATATTATTTATATTAATATTTATGCATGAATATAGATATAATTTATACACATATAAAATGTTTTATGTAGGTAGATACTTTGTGTGCAATAGATTCGTAGATATATAATTATTAGAAATAGTCTAACTAATGTGTTTATGTACAATATACTTTATCTATAAATGCATACTTACCAAAATGTCAATACAAATATATCCTTACCACAAAGACCCATGAAATCATTCAAGTCACATAAAGTCTTTCTCCCGTTCTTTATTCTCTCTTTTGTAACTATGTTATAAACAAGAATTAAAGAGCTACAGAACTACCACCGCTCACACAAAAGCCTAGCTCTGCTATTTGCTCAAACAAAAATACCCACGAGCTGTCCTCGCTGCATAAACAGACTTTGGTTATGAGAGGAAGAGGTAGAGTTAGCAAGGGAAGGCCTCCTGAGCACTGGGCTGAAGCATCAGTTTATGCTTACGGGTTACATAGGATGACAATTTAACCAATATGAGATAGATCCTGGAACTGAACAGGACAATTAAAAAAAAACTATTAAGGGGAGATAGAGCATTGGTAGTATACTTGTCTGGCATGCAGAATGTCCTTGATCCACTACTGAAAAATAAGATTTCCGAGTATAGAATCACATGCCTGCAATCCCAGGAACTGGGATATGGAGACAGAAGGATTCCAAATTCAAAACCAGTCTGCTTTACCTAGGGATTTCTAGCACAGCTTGGACTATGAGCCCAAGCTTTCAAATAAGCAAAAAAAAAAAAAAAAATTAAATTAAATTAAGGTAAAACAAAGACAGTATTTATTCTCAGGTACATATGTAAGTGTGGGAAGAATAATATAGTCTCAAGCCCCGGAAAGGAGGTCCCTGAGCTTCAACAATGTGCATGAGCAAACACAGCCAACCCTCAAACCATGCACGAAGCTCTTATTTGTCTAATTTGTACTAACTGACTCCCACTCACATGATTTCATGGCAGTATTAGAGGCATGACAAGACAGCATCACAGCTCACAGGCTGCTGCTGCATTGCCTGTGCCTGGACCAGGTCAAGCCTTGCCCTCTCACATTCCCTGTTTACAGAGGAAGCCAAATGCATGGACTCTTTACTCTCTGTCGCAGCTTGCCCTTTAAAGCCAGTCTGCTGGCGTGGCCATCAGTGGCGTGGTTGATGTGCACAGCTCGCATTGTTTATGACAATTATAAAGGTAGAAAGTCAGGGAGGGAGGAAACCTTTTCTTCTGACTTAACAAGTTATTGGATCCTATAATGTATCCACTGCCTCATACATTCTGGTCCCCTGGGAGAGTCCACAATCGCATTCTATAAACACTAAGAAACAAAGGCCTGCAAGGCCTGCAACACTGTTGCCAAATGCAAAGACAGTCTCTCTCCATTGGAATGGAGGGTGACTGACAGGGTCCTACTGTCGATTCCCTTCCCATTCTAAACATGTAGCAAAATACCTTAGCGACTCCAGGAGGTTCATTTAACATTTTAGACCCGGAGAGGAATTCATGGATTCCACTAAAAAAATAAAAAAATAAAAAAAAAAGTTTACTATCCATACCACAGTACTTTTCCCAAATTTTTTTTTCAGCAACCCCTGTGTCATTACATACCTTCGAATGTCCCTTTTGGATACTACAGCCTAAGGGGATCATGAGAAAATCAGTCATGCAGAACTTAAGGGTTTCTATCAAACAGTATGTTGGGAAACAAAGGTATCTGTCCTTGCTGACTTTAGTCAGAAAGACGGTATCTGAAGATGCATCAGATCAGCGTGTGCTCCCCCAGAGTAAATCCTACCACAGAGTCCTGGGCCCTACGTTCACCTGCCTCTCATCTGCCCTTGCCCAGTTTTTCTGTTACATTATTGCTATTTATTTTCCCAATTTGAATTCTAAAAAAAAAAAATCAAGTTCGTGACTACCTGAATCAGCCTGTACTCATTTTGTTTATAGCTAAAACTCAAATATAGCAAGCCAAAGATCTACAGTGAACATGTCTAAATATTATAGCAAATAAATATATTATTAAAATTTCTGTCAATATATGAATTAAAATGAGGTGTCTCCATTTTCAATATAGTAGAGAAATCTAGAGCATGTGTAGAATATAAAATACACAAAATGATATACATTGATATCTTAACCAAAAGACAGTAGGAAAACTAAAGGACCTTTAATATATATATATATTTGTAGTTCTTAAATTTCATGCTGTGTGCATGCATTACTTCTTCAAAAAATAAAAATAAGTGCTAATTTTAAAATTTAGAACAATGGTGGCCAACAGAAGAATGAGGAGACAGGAAAGCTACACCATATGCAGAGCTCATATTTAGTGCAAAGACTAAATGTGAGAATTATCTGGTTTAAAATGGCAAGAAGTAGCAGGATATCTAATGAAAAATGTTACTTTCCTAATCTCAAAAGCTGATGCCACTAAGATTAAAAACTCAGAAGACATCAGGTATTGGTGAGGATGTGGAGAAAGAGGAACACTCCTCCACTGCTGGTGGGACTGCAAGCTGGTACAACCACTCTGGAAATCAGTCTGGTGGTTCCTCAGAAAACTGGACATGATACTTCCGGAGGACCCAGCCATACCACTCCTGGGCATATACCCAGAAGATTCCTCAGCATGCAATAAGGATACATGCTCCACTATGTTCCTGGCAGCTTTATTTATAATAGCCAGAAGCTGGAAAGAACCCAAATGTCCCTCAATGGAGGAATGGATACAAAAAATGTGGTATATATACACAATGGAGTACTATTCAGCCATTAGAAACAATGAATTCATGAAATTCTTAGAGAAATGGATGGAGCTGGAGAACATCATACTAAGTGAGGTAACCCAGTCTCAAAAGAATACACATGGTATGTAGTCACTGATAAGTGGATATTAGCCTAGAATCTTAGGACAGCAAAGACACAATTCACATACCAAATGATGTCTGACAAGAAGAAAGGAATGGACACTGGTGCTGGAAAGGATCAAAGCATCAGTGTAGGGGAATACCAGAACAGGGAAGTGGGAAGGGGTGGAAGAGGGAGCAGGGGGAGGGAAAAGGGCATGTGGGACCTTAGGGGGGTGGGGAACCAAAAAAAGGGAAATGAAATGTAAATATAGAATATATCCAATTAAAAAAAATTTTTGAAAAAAAAAAAAAGCTGATGCCACTCTGTTGTTTTGTTTAGATATCTGACTTCTTATTTGATGTATGTGTGTCCTTTGTGGTATGTGGATTGTAGTAAATTGTCTAAGAAATTTAAGTCCTTTGGAAGCCTAATTTTAAACTTTGTATTCTACACTAACTCTAAAACCCTTAAATACCTTATATGTGTGTATGTATGTGTGTGTGTGTGTATATATATACATACATACATACACACACATACATACATACATACATACATACATACATGATATCTGCACTGCTGGTTGGTGAGGGATGGTGTAGAATAGAGGCAGAAAGTCAGGAAAAAGCTTAGTGAGGGAAATATCATTCATTTGATCATTTGTACTGTGTGCTCCAGAGGGCATGGATAGAAAACAAAACAAGCACACTATGTCTCCTCGGGTGGGACATGCTGGACTTGAGTCACTTCCAGATGACCTGGGGAAATAGAAGCACAGGTTTCAAACAGAGCAGCCAAGACTCCCCATAGGTTTAATTTGGAGACCTCAAGAGCAAAGATCAGTCGGTGACATGATAGGCAGTTTCACTGAGAACCCAGGGCAGAATTGGTGACTGAGTCCACGGTCCTGAGGAGGTTCTGAATAATGAGTAATAACATCTAGAGTCCGGGTTAGGTCAGGGGCAAGGTGGAGAGGCAGAAGCGCAGACATCCAGAAAAGCCCTACAGAAGGAGAAACATTGTTTCCATTAGGCAAAGCCTTTGAACCATGTATGCGATTTGCCAACACAAGTAACTTGGAGTACATTTTAACAATGTTCCCACAGGTGCCACTTGAAAAGCTTCAGGAGAGTCTAAAAGAGGGCAAGCCTCAAAAGACCTGATGAGGAGACACTCTCAGAGCGCAAACCATAAAATGAATTAGAGATGCTGAAAAGAGAGAACAGTTAAATGCCTAGAATACGATTCGAAAATAAATAAATAGGGCAAAGTCAGGAAAAGATGTTTTTCCATACACTTCAGAGAAAACTGGAGATGTCAGGAAGAAAGAAACAAAGAAGTCCTCAGAAGCACAAAAGGCCAAACAGTGGTATCCAGTGTGATTCAATCCACATGTCAAGAGCTTTTATGGGAATGATAAGGCCCCATCAAAACATGATTCTTTGTAGCCACCATGCCCTAACCCTTCCTTCCCTCACTTGTGTTGTGATTATAACAAACTGCAATCTGGAAATGATATATTAATCAAATTAAAATTTCCCTTTGGGAAGGAAGATAGCATTGGGCAATGCTGGTCAGCCACTAAAAAGAAAACTGCAGCAAAGAATGAAGGCTCCAGGAGACAGCCACGGGGAGAGGGCTCCACTGAGGTCGCCATGTTGCTGGGCAGAAGTCGCTCTTCAGCAAAGCTAACATTTAATAGTAATTTGGTGTTTCTTCTCTGACAACAGTTTTTAAAACTGAGAGACTCTCAAGTCTGTCAGAGCGTTTAGTAGTTTTGTAATTTATGAGCTTAAGAGAATGGGGCTGTAGTTTCATGTTTCATTTCGAAAGATTTTTTTTAAAATCTACAATCGGTTGAATCTGGAGATGGTCTCTATCTTTTTATGAGACTAAAATGCTCTTTAATGCCACAAACAAAACGCGTTCTTACTGCACATGACTAATGCTCAGCGAACAGTTCAAAGACCAGGAATTTTAAAAGCAACAGTTCAACTCACTTCCTGACTGGAAAAGTCATTTTCATGTTAACCTTCAGGTCTACCCAGCAGCTGGGAAACAGTTTATTTTATTACATACTTAATAAGTGTCGTACACTCTTCCTAAAAGAGGCAACGTATGTTCCTTTTAAACACCGAAAATGGCAGCAAGGGTAGATAAGACCCAGAACTCAGTGCGTGCAGCATTAGCAGCTGCCTTCCAGCCAAGCACAGCACAGGATCTCCATCAGCTTGTGCATCCAAATTCAAAACTTAATGAGAGGTTTTTAGCCGTGTCGCTGGCAGTGATTGGTGTACGGGCAAAAGGACATGTGTGTGCAGCCCCAGCACATCCCATCCATGTACAAGCCTGGCACAGTAAACCCAGCACTGCAAGAGCCAGAACATCTGGAGCTCACTGGCCTAGCATCCTGTTCAAAGGCCAGAGAGCTCCGGGCGCTGTGAGAGACCTTGTCTCTCGATGTCAAGGCAGAGAGCAACAGAGCAGAATACCCAGAAGGCTTCTCAAGTCTCCACACTTATGCAGAAGTATGAACATGCGCGCGTGTGCACACACACACACACTCACACGTGCTTGTGCATATAGTATACACGCATTCATTACAGAAAGGGAGAACTAGAGAAGAGAAAGGAGGTGCTTTTGCTAAAATTAGCATTTAACTACAAAACCTGTGTCATATTAACACTTTTGGGAGGTATCTTTCTTGAATTTCAGTGTTTCCGGATTTAGGCAGGGGGATATCTGTCCCTTAAAGAGTCATTCAGAAGTATTTAAGATAGTATTCATTATCTCTACAATTATCTTCAAATGTCATTTATTCATTGTGATTATGTGTGCCTACACACAAAGATAAAATACATGTCCTAAAACATTAAAATTAGTTATTTCTTTAAAAAGGCTGGAAGGCAGGTCAGTCAGTAAAGGGCTTGCCACACAACTTGGGGACCTGAGTTGCGTCCCCAGAAGCCAGGTAAAGATCTGGTTGCTAGTCCTAATCCCAGGATTGCAGATTCTTTGGGCTAGCTGCCCACCCAGCCTAGCCTAACTAGCAAGTTACAGGCCAAAAACAGAGTCTGTCTCAGAAAAAAAATCAAGGTGAAGAGTTCCTGAGACATGACCCCTTGGGTTCTCCACTGGGCTGTATTCGAACACACACACCTATGGATGCATATTCACACACACACACACACACACACACACCCGCACACACTGTGAATGTGCATATACATGTACATATGTATGTAAGCACAAACATACAAAAATCACTGATCTAGACATAGGTTAACAAACATTCACTGAACTGACATTTCAATTTTTTCATAGATTTCAAATATTTCTACATACAAATTTGGCAAAGGGAACAAGCGAGAAACCTCAGTGGAACTCCATTGCAGAACTGAAGCCCTACAGAGGGTCATGCAGAGTCAGGCAGGAAAACAAACTCAAAGTTAAATGTATGGAATATTTAAATGCACATGATACATACTGTCTTGGAGAGGGTTTTACTGCTGTGAAGAGACACCGTGACCAAGGCAACTCTTATAATGGCATTTAATTGGGGCTGGCTTACAGGTTCAGAGGTTCAGTCCATTATCATCAAGGTTGGAGCATGGCAGTGTCCATGCAGGCATGGTGCAAGAGGAGCTGAGAGTCCTACATCTTCATCTGAAGGCTGCTAGCAGAATACTGGCTTCCAGGCAGCTAGGATGAGGATGATAAGCCCACACCCACAGTGACACACCTACTCCAACAGGGCCACACCTCCAAATATCGCCACTCCCTGGGCTGTGCATATTCAAACCATGAGACCTGCTACTGAGTGTTAGAAAGATCCAACCATTTCAGGCTTCTGAGAAGACGTTAAGTTGGCTCCAACACTACCAGGAAAAGTAAAGAGCCTTTAAATCAAAAAAGAACACCCATCACCTGACAGCAGTGCAAATATACCTCCTGGCCACACAGGACACACACACAGACTTGACGGAGGTCATCCCATGCTGGAAGGGTCTACACACACATTCTGCCATGTCAAACTTTCTTTCAAGAAGCAACAATGGTCATTAAAGAGGGCCTTGACTTTGGGAGAAAAGGGAACTTATTTCTACTTACAAAACTGGATGAGAAATGGTAACTGGGGCTGAAGAGGTTTGGAGGTTAGAAGCAGGTACTGCTCTCACAAAGGACCTGAGTGAGGTCCCCAGCACCTACTATGGGTGCCTTACAACCATCTGTAAACCTAGCTTCAATGAACCCTGCTGTCCTCCTCTGGCTTCTGTGGGTACTACTGTACACACACACACACACACACACACACACACACACACTCAATTTAAATACATTTTAATCATTAAGTCAGTCCTTATGAAATGGCAGACCATCTCACGTAGATTTCCCGTCTGCATCAGCCCAAAGGTTCTTTCCTACAAGCATCTCTGACTGGCTGAGGATAACGTAGCTACCTCAGCACAGTCCAGTGTTTGTTACACAACCAGAGCATCACTGTTATTTCTTTCCAGACTGGCCAGTACTTGAGATCCAAGAACAAAAAGGGAACCTGCGGGCCATCCACAAGTAAACAGGCCATCAAGTTTCCCAAGTCAGCCAAAGCCAATCATTTCGCTTCTCCACAGACATGTAGGCCATCAGCAAGTCAATTACACTGCCAGCCACATCCAGATTGCTTTGTTTCTCTCTGATTTTACTCTTTCCCTACTTCAGACACTGCCTGCCCTAAACCAGGACTGCTAGAATGAAATATTAAAAACTCATCAGGGGCAGTCCCTGCCTTGACTACACATGATCTGTTTCTTACACCAGGCCTAGGGCGATCTTTTAAATCATGAAACAGAGGTACCAGTCTCCTGTGCTGATGCTTCCAGTGGCTTCCATTTAGAGGAAACCCCATTTTCCTCACCCTGATGGCTCGCCAGCTCTTGTGCAATCTGGGCCTGTTTCTATCTCTGGCCTCATGTCCTTCCCTTTGCCTCTCCCTCAGTGTAGCTCAGCCATCATGACTCTTTCCATTTGAGTGGACCACCTCACTCTCAACACTTTGCAGTGGTACATTTTCCTCTTCAAGAAGTGTGGGGATTCGTTTTCTGGCTAGATACCGTTGGCATGTGAGTCTCAAGTGAATCATCACTTCTCAGAAAGTCTTCCGGCTACTAAAACATCCGCCACTCTCTACACACTGTGACGCTGAGTGTGGCCCGATTATTTTTTCTGATATATGTTTTCTGATCGGCTGCTTCCGTCTTCCAAACAAGTTTTCTGATTTATCTCACAGGCCTTTAAAAACTAAGAAGGGATATTATCCATGAGGGCTGGCATCTGCCAAGTATTAGCAATGTGAGGTTAACAAATTCTTAAAAGGCTGAGACTACTCAAGAAAACAAGAAATCCTGCAGGGAGTGAAGAGACCAACCTGACGGTTTTGAAACTTTACAGGAAGAAAGGCCCGGGGCTGGTGTGCACTGCTGGGGACATCGACCAAACATTAAGAGAAGTGACCGCACAATCTTCATATCATGTGATTGGGTCATACCACTCCTGAGAATTACCCAAAGGAATCTAGGTCGGCACACCACAGAGATGCCACCAGAAGATGACAGTTGCTCTGAGAAAGATCTTTCTTTTATTTAATGTGACCACTGGTAGGTATAACCACAGGCTTCTAGATTCATGCCCCAATTCTCAAATACTGGCTTGCAGGCTTATTATTTATTAATAAATACCTAGGCCTCAAGCTAGGCTTGTTCCCTAACTTGCTCATAACTCAATTATCCCATTTATGCTATTCTAAGTCTGCCACATGGCTGGTTACCTCTCCTCAGTTCAGACTTCCTCTGAGTCCTGGTGGTAAATCTTCTCCTGCACCTGAGTGTATCCCAGAGTTCCTCTCTCCCAGCTGGATGTCTCACCTTCTATTCTACCCTGTCCTCTAGGCAAAAGGCTTGTAATTGACAGGTGATACTTCCACACTGTACACAAGAGGTTATCCCTACAGGTAGGTAAGTCCCTCTGCTCCCATGGATGTCTCCACACTCATCCAGGTGGTCTACATTGGTCAAGAGGCGTTGATGACATGCTAGGGTGACTGAGCACCTCAGTCTGGAACTACTACAGGAGATTTCCCTGATCAAGAACGATTCTGTGGTTCTGGAGGAGCGGGAAAGCTTGAATGGTCAGAACTACTTCCACGTGCAGACCATCAACAGATGGCTGGAGATCTTGTTCAACCCAGTTGCTCTAGGAGTATGGGACTTAGAACAATGGCTGATTGCAAGTGATGAGGGACTTCGAGAGAGCTTGAGTGACAACAGTGGTGTCTGTGACTAGAGCATCTCTGAGTAACTGGGGGAGTTCCCGACCTGAAGTTGGAGCGTGTCTTTGAGCAGACTGGAGAACAGGACCACCCACAGGTGATAGCGTTAATTGAACTCAATAGTCATCAAAAATGAAAGGACATGAAGTAAGGAGAGGCAACGTTGAGGTCTTAGGCAGAGGTGGGGGAGAGCCAATGGAGGTCGATCAATTTCCGCATATACATGTATAAAATTCTCAAGGAAAAAATAAAAATTAATATTGAAAATAAAAAGATGGCCCTGCTCTAGTGCAGCTGACAAGACAGGAAATGGGTGAGACAGCCCATGTGTCTGAGGACAGGAAGAAGGGTCCCACTGGCCTCTCCCTCCCTCATCACACTAATCCGCTTCTTTCCATGTTTGTGATGGTTAATTTATGCCGCAACTTGATTGAATGAGGAACACGTGCGTTTGGCCAAATGTTATCCTGGTTCTTCTGTGAGGCATTTCTGGATGAAACTGATCTTTGAATCTGGGGACTGAGTAAAGCATGTGTTGACCTTCCTGGTGTGAGTGGACCATACCCAGTTCAGTTAGCCTGTTTAAGAAACACTAGTGACAGGCTCTGGTAGAGCTTGAGCAATACAGATGCGGATACTCACAGCCAACCTGGGGATGGAGCCTGAGGACCCCAGTGGAAGAGCTAGGAGAAGAACTAAAGGAGCTGAAGGACTTTGCAACCCCATAGGAAGAACAACAGTATCAGCTCCCTCCCCCCCCCCCCCGCAGTGCTCACAGGGACTTAACCAACAACCAAAGAGTACACATGGAGGGACCCATGGCTTGGTGGGTCCCAGTGTAGGTCCCAGTGTAGCGTGATGCTAGGGCAGTGAGGTGGGAGTGGGTGGGTAGGTAATGGAGCACCCTCATAGAAGCAGGGGGAAGGGAGGGAATAGGGAGTTTGCAGAGGGGAAACCAGGAGAGGGGGGACAATAATTGAAATGTAAATAAATAAAATAACCAATAAAAAAAGGAATACCAGGGAGCTTCAGTTTCTTCCTTCCTGGCCACCTGGGACTGAAACAGTCATTGTTTTTTGCCTGGAGATTCAAACAAAAAAAGCAGTGTTTTCAGTTTCTAACAACCAACAAATGGATTTCTTCTGGAATTAGATCTAAACATAAAGTTCATCAGTGCCACTGTGGTGGTTTGAATAGAATGGTCCCCATAAACTCGTGTGTTTCATGCTTGGCCATAGGGAGTGTCACTGTTACAAGGCGTGGCCTTGTTTGAGTAGATGTGACCTTGTTAAAGGAAGTGTGTCACAGTGGAAGGGCAGTGGCTTTGAGGATCTCCTAGGCTTAAGCCACACCCAGGGTAGGACACAGTCTTCTACTCAGTGTTCACATTTCCTGTAGGCTCCGCCCAACAGTTACCTAGCAACGGCCTGCTATGAGCCTGGCTCATCTTTTTTTCTTCCCCCATGTGTCCCTAGCTGGCCTTTTTCCCCTTTCCCTCTTCCTCTCTCCTCTCTCTGTCCTTCTCTGTCCTGCTTTCTCCGCCTGCACCCCTTCTCCCTTCCACTACACCACTGCCTCTCTTTTTTAAAACACAACACCTGGCTCCTCCAGTGCCATGTCTACCTGCACACTGCCATGTGTCACACCATGTTGATAATTTATTGAACCCATGAAACTGTAAGCCAGCCCCAATTTAAGGTTTAAGAGTTGCCTTGGTCATGGTGATGTTTCACAACAATAAAACCCTAACTAAGACAGACATCAAAAAGGACAGTTCCTTTTTGTGTATCAGATGAAGAATATTTGCAAAAGAACCAGAAAGTGAAATTCAAAGACGGAAATAGCAGTTGGAGGTGTCTGTCTAGATAAATCCACTTCCTGTGTGATTCTAACTCTATGGAGACAGCGGAAAAGAAGGCAGTGGTTACCATTAAGTTGGGAGGGTGGGGACTGCCAGAGAAAACACGGGGGAGTTTCAGGTCAGTGATGTCATTATCATTGTGTGATCACAAAACCCCTACAATGCACAACACATGGAGTGGCAGTGTAAGTTACGGACTATCAACAATAGCATGCGAACCCTGAGTTCATCAACTGTAATAAATACACCACATGGTGATATAGAATGTGAGTAACAAAAGACTGGGTCAGCTTCAGGAGGAGAGTGGGGCTCACTGGAAGCTCGGTATGGTCTACCAAATTCTTTTATATATTTTAAATTGTTCTAAATTGTTCTAAAGTCTGTTAACTTTAAAACTCAACAGGTGGATAGAGATTGGAACTTTTAGGAAAAAGTAACAAAACGTGTAACCTTGGTAGCTGAAGTATCTGCATATGCCCCCCGACACCTAATGCTGAATATTAAAGCCTAATATTACAGTCTTAAGAGATGGGTGTCTCAACCAGAAAGAGGTGATGTACGCCTTTAAAAACAGCACTCAGGAGGCAGAGGCAGGAATATCTCTGAGTTTAATGCCAGCTTGGTCTACAAAGCAAGTTCCAGGACAGCCAGGGCTACACAGAGAAACCATATCTTGGAAAACCAGAGAGGTGGGGAAGGAGAAAGACAGAAACAGACACAGAGACACACAGAAAGAGATGATGTCTCTGGAAGATGATTAGCCATGAGAGTTGAATGTCTATATAAAATGGGCTTAAGGAGCTGCTGGTTCCCTCTGTCCTCATACGGTGTGAAGACACAGCAGACAGTTCATCTCTGAAGCCTGGCGTGCTGATCCTGACCTTTATTATCTCCAAAATGATGAGAAATAAGTTTCTGTTGTTTATAAGTTACCCAGCCCAAGTGATTTTATGACACCAGCAAGAATAGACTAAGACCCAATATGGAGAAGCACAGAATAGGCTTCAGATTTTCCTGTTGGGTTTTACCTGTTGCCACATAAACAAATCACAGGGCTGACACTGTCCAAGCAGTCCTCACGGTGGCTTGGTCCACTCTGGATGGCTGTTTGTAGTCAAAATAGTACATGAACAAACGGCGGTACAGTTTACGTTGTTGGTATTCTTGTTTCAGAAGAGGTGTCACTCTGTAAACCAGGCTGGCCTTGAACTCACAGAGATCCCCTGATCTGCCTTCCAAGTGCCGGGATTAAAGGCCTGTGCCACCATGCACTGCTATAGTTTAGAATGTTAAGTAACTCCCCAAAGGCCCACACATTTATAGTTTGGTTGTCAACCTGCCACGCCATTGGGAGATGGAAGAACCTTTGGGTGGCCAGGCCAACTAGAATGACTCAGTCATTAGGAGGTCTCTCGAGACTCCGGTCCCTCCCTCTTCTCTCAGACATGCACTAGGAGAACAACTCAGGAAGGCATGGGGACACTGCTCCTAACTCAGGGCAGACCTCTGCCCACGCTATAGAGCCAATATAACCCATTAGGTTGAACAGCTTAGCATCCCCAGGGAGGGCTTCATGGGGCTATTATTTCTCATAAGAGACATTGTGTGACGTTTAGCAATTTTGACTCCTGTGATGGTTTGTATATGATTGGCCCAGGAAGTGAACCTATTAGGAGGTGTGGCCTTGTTGGAGTAGGTGTGTCGCTGTGGGTGTGGGCTTAAGACCCTCCCCCTGGCTGCCTGGAAGTCAGTCTTCTACTATCAGCCTTCAGATGAAGATGTAGAACTCTCAGCTCCTTCTGTACCATGCCTGCCTGGATGCTACCATGTTTCTGCCTTGATGACAAAGGACTGAACCTCTGAGCCTGTAAGCCAGCCCCAATTAAATGTTGTCTTTTATAAAACTTGCATTGGTCATGGTGTCTTTTCACAGCAGTAAAACCCTAACTAAGACAACTCCCCCTCACTAAAAACCACCAGCATTCGGAAAGATCACTCTAACCAGCAACTCCCCTAAGGGGAGACAGCAACCCTGTTTTAAATCACTAACTAAAAAGAATCAAACCCTCAGTATTGTGAAGGAAGGCTGCCCCTACTGGAGTAACATTCTTAGATCCTTGCCGAAACTTGCTGCCCTCCTCCCAAAAGAGGCCCGCCACGTTCAGGGGGCCTAAGAAACCAAATGGCACCTGCAGCTCTCCTCCTCTTGGAAGCAAGCTGCCTGCAGAAACTTGGTTTGCAGCAGCATCTCCCGACACCACAGGCAGCTGAGCCTCTGCCTGACTCCCACGGTGCATGCCTGCCTTCTCTAGTTCCTTCTGAGCCAGGGTAGGAAGGCTAGCCAACTTGAGGCTGTCCAAGCAAGCCCATTGATCATATCCATCGCTAACTCCAAACTCTCGTAGCAACTTTATGAAGTGTGAAGATGGCATCCTGATCGCCTAGCCACCTGCTTTGTGGTGGTGGTGGTGGTGGTGGTGGTGGTGGTGGTGGTGGTGGTGGTGGTGGTTGTGTTGTTGTTGTTGTTGTTTACAGTTCATTCAACACGCTAAAAGAGAGATACTGATCCTGAATCTCCTCAAAGCCATATAACCTCCAGATATGCCAAGTGCCCACCTAAATTCCCTGCTGGAGTCCCTCACCCATCACATATATTCTTCCAAGGTCTTCATTGTCTGCAATAAGCTCGTAGTTCTTAAGTTTAGTGCTAGTGTTTTTAGCTTCACTCAGTGATAGGTTTCATTATGATATCCTTGTACCTAATATATTTTGATCATATCGAACCCCCATCACCTTTTTCTGTCTCCCTTCCACCCACACTGACAACTCTCTCTTCCCAACTAGTGTCTCTTCTACTTTCATGTCTTTGGGGTGTCTACTTTTGGTATGGTTTGATCTGACTTGGGATTTGGTGAACCTAAATGTAATGACTGCAACTTACATGGAAACCCACATCAGAATGACCCGGCTTCTTACTATTTCCCACGCGTGAACAAGGTGCCGGGTGGCAAAGGCAGAGCAAGCGTGTTGAAAGACTGCAGGACACACCAAGGCCGTTCGGCAAAGCCTGTGTCATTTTCGTCTACCGGTCAAACATAAACAGTTACTTACTTTTGCGCTTCTGTCTCTAAAATTCCTGAACCAGGTCAAGCACTTCTCAATAATCTTCTTAAATAATCTTCAATAAAATAAGCTTATCATCAAGACTAATCTTTAGAAACCACATACATTAAAAATCCATTTCTAAGGAGAACTTTATCTCGGTTTTCTTTTATTAGCACTATTTCCATTGCCAGAAATAGTTTCCACAAAGATGTCTGGCCTAGAGACTTCTGAGCTACTCAATTGTTCAACTATTTGGGATTTCGAAGGGGAAAAGAAAAACAGACAGCATTTCTGAGCCATATTTTCCTCTTAATCGCTAAACATGTGTATTTTAAGAGAAACTTAACCCAGCTACTTCTGGTTTATTTCCATGGAAATCATTAAAATGTTATTTTTTTTTCAAGTCATTTGTTGTCTGAGTGACTTTAAAAACTAAGTTCTTTGCTTAAAAATCCAAATTGGCCATAAGATTATGAGCCCCAATGCCAAAAGTTTCAAGATTGAAACAAGAGTGAGCCCCAAGTAGGAAATCAGTTTCAAATGCCAGTTACAACCTAGAGGGGTTGGGCGGATGCCTCCCCTGCTCACCGAGCCTTTTGTGAGAGCAAACATTATAGCAAAGATTACAAGGGGGCTGCAAAGTAGGTCCTGCGTTCAGAAGCCAGTCTGGAACTTCTGAAAATTCTAATTTCTGACTTTAACTGTCTCTGTGCTGATCCCCTGTGGTTTCCTCTCTGGTATTTAAGGGCGAAACGTAATTCCCGGTTAAAACATAATTTGTCGAACAATGAGTTGCATTGATTCCGTCTTTATTTCCTCTCCCTTAAAAGTAAGAAAGGACTTCAATTAAAGGTCTGGGTTCGCACAGCAATCTTCCCCAGCTCATGGTTAAATGCTTCTCTCACAGGCCTGTCCACCACTCCTGGAAAGACTTCTGAAATCACCAAACACTTCCCCATTGCTCTGCCGTTCTATCAGTCGGCTTCATGGACGCTTTAAAACTACGCCATCTAAACCATTCCTCGTCAAGTGGCAATTTACTGTCAGTTCTTGCCTGAGGTCTGTTTAGAAAAAAAAAAAATTATCATAGAAAACAAATATGAACAATTTATCAGTTTGGCTGATAAATCTGGATAAATTTGTGGGAAAAAAAATCCCATAGCACTCTGCGTAGAAGTTCGTATAATTTACTATGTTTCGATTTTTTTTAAGCAATACAAAATTATTCCTGTTTATTGCAGCAATTTATGCTTCTAAATCAATTCTTGACAATATCTCTCCACCTGTGACTCTACAATATAAATGGTACAATAGGAATAACATGAAATACAGGAAGAACATTATTAATAATAGCAAAAAAAACTAATTTTTCAAGGCTCCACAAGCACACAGCAAATCTGTGCCGCATAGCTCAGTTCTGACACTTAGAGAAAAATCAACTCATTGTTCAGGAAAGAAACTAAATGGGTTTTCCTCTTCTGCACGAGCCCCTTTTAAAGGTTGAGAGACTACGTTAATGAGTTTACTTTGTGACTTGTTCCAAGGTAGATGGTTTGGCACTTCCAGGCAAGAGTCATTGTATATCCTAGAAAAAATTAAACCACAAAAAAGACTTGAGCGGCTTAAGACATCACTCACATGATGGGTAATAAATTTTTATGGCTTATAGTTTAACATCATGCCCATATTTTGAAAGGTGTTATTTTAATCTGAGAAGTCTTAGAAGTGCGGAACATTGAAATATGAGAGAAGGCAAATATAATTGCACCTTCATAGCACACCTTCACAAACTGAATCACAGGTGATGGAGCCAGACAAATTACAGGAAGCATTGTGTCTGAGTAACAGAGTGTACTACAAAGCACGGATCCTGTTTCCTAGGCACCTCACTGGGATCAACAAAATTTCCCTACTAGACTCTTCTGTGGTTATTTTGGGGGGTTGTCATTTTATTTGAAGCTCTGTCTTATGTCTAACCCTAACAATTACTGTCTTTCCCCATCTGTCCTCCTTCTTCTCCACACTTTCCTCATGGCTGAGATGCACAGAATTATTCCACTGTATTCACTTTGCACTCAGTAAACTCAGCCCGCTCCGGTTCACCATAGTTAGCAGACAACAGCCCCTTCTCAGGAGAGTGCCCAGGCACTGCACTGAGGTCATTTCCATTGCTAATAGGATGGTGTGGGCCAGTCTTACTAAAGCAGGAGCTCTGGTCCATAAGGTCAGTTGTTTTGAGGCAGAATGATGTAATAATTTCCTGGTTTCATGGATGCCCTTTGAATCTTAATGCTAATGTTTTCTCTAATGTAAAGAAACAATAACCCATTCTGGTATTTTCTCCAATTCAGAGCAGACTCAGAAACTCTTGAATGCCCTTGTGACGGGCCTTCCAGGTACCATGAAAGTGACATTCTTTGAAATGTCCAGGAAAATTCCTATTTCCAAGAAGTCAGAGAAAATTTTGCTACACGTAATGAGCAATCAGGAAGACTGGCGACCACAGTACAAAACTTGGCTCAACCATGCCACAGTGTCGATCTTGGATAGAGCGTAACATTAGAGTATAATGCGTGACAGAAGCAAAGTTGGAGCGTGCACTTCCATGATTTACTTGAGCAGTTGTTGACCATATGTGAAGCAACAGGTCGCCCAGTTGCATTTTGGCTAAAACGAAACCTACCATTATTCAGAGTAAAACGGTGTTGAAATCTGGAGATCCTACGGGCAGAATTTCTAGTGTCTCTCTGAGCCTTGACACCATGGTCCCCTAGGATTACAGATCCTCTCTGTCTGCTCCTGGACCACATTTAGCACGTAATATTTTCTACGTAATGTAAACATGCCTTGATAGATTTTACATGAGGTAAGTGCTCAAATCATTCACCGGACTCCTTAAGTGAAAAAAAAAATTAAATTCAAAGATGAAGGAAAAAAAACCTATCTCTGTATCTTCCTTCTTAAAATTCAATATTATGAGGAAAATACACACTGAAAAATGTTTTTTTTCTCCTTTGCTTTGTAATACCAAGAACCATAGCTCTGCCAATACTACAGCATAACTCCTACATATTTAATAATCGTAATTTAATAATATTCTCTCCCTGTTAAGTTGGACTCTAGGAGAAATATTTTATTGGGAGTGTGACATTCTTATCCATGAACTCGGCATCTTAGAGAGCAGGTTGATGGACAAGCCGGACCTTTTCTGTATTGGTGAGTAAATTATCTACATTCCAGGCTGTATCTTCAAAGTTTGGAAACTTACAATGCCCGGTAAAAATCCGTCATTCTCACCCTTTGAAAGAGTCTTGAAATTGCAACTGTCTGTAGCCAAATATCATTCTCTGAAATCTGTCCCCCTAAGCGAGGATTTATGAGTCCATAGTTAGACAACGGGAAATTATCCAAGAAAAAGTTATCCAAATAGGCAATAATCCAACAGACCAAAGCCAAGACAACTCTCTGGAGGGAATCACACAGATTCGGCTGCAGCTGCTTAGTAAGGATGGACACCAATCGGCTCTCTGAAGAGTGTCTCCAGCAAAAACAAACTTGAAAGACTGTTTTGTGTCCTAAGCTATTGGTTTATATTTAAAAGAAAAAAGTATGGGATTGAAGCATAAGTATTTGCATGCCTGTGGTGGTTTTTTACTTCTAAATAGTTACACCATAGCATCACGATTGTGGGGCGTCTATGGAATACTCAAGGGGCAAGGCAAGTAGTAGCACGTGAATCTGAAAATACAGCAAACAATTGGATGTGTCCCTCGGATCCCTGCAGGGGAAACAATAATAATCTTCCAAGTGTGAACTAGTTGCTTGTGTGCAGTCTCACTGGATGCTCTGTGTAACCAGGAAGAAGGTTTCATGAGTCTCTTTTCACAAATATTGAAATTAAAGCACAGACAGATTGGGACACAGTCAGTGGTACCCAACTAGTAAGAAAGAGAAAGAGTTTAAAGCAAGAGGTCTTGGTGGCGTGAAAGCGCTGTAGCAAGACATGCTTTGCTGTGAGGCTGTCACAGCAGTCACCATCCCACTACAACTTGAGACACTAAAGAAAGTTCTTTCACTCGCTAGCCTCAGAACGCTAGGGTCTCCTGCGCCATGCCACAAACACCAAATCTGTATTGACAGGTAAGTCTCAGGGCTACGTCCTACCTTATCATGACAAGGTCCTTGGTAGTCTTTAGTGTTTCAAGTTAATATTCCTTAATATGTTTGCCTGTTCTGATCAAGTCTCTTTTGTAAGTAAACTCATCCTAAAAACATCTTTTGTCTTTCTTAGTCTACAAAACATAAAAGAAATGTTGACTACCCAATGACCCTGGTGACATTGCTCAGTGGTTGAATGCTTGGAGTTTGGTTTCTAGCACTAGTGAAGAGATAAATGATGGGTGGATGGGTGGATGGGTGGATGGGTGGATGGGTGGATGGGTGGATGGGTGGATGGGTGGATGGACAAACAGACAGTTGATAGACCAATGATAGAGAGATATTCCACTTTCTTGGCCCTCTAAAAATTCCAAGCATAATTTAGTAGACATTCCTTATATAATGAAGGTGAGTTAACATTTATATTCATACTATCACATGTTCTAAGTCTATCACCTGACCAGTACAAATACACTGTGTTCACTTAACACCTGTTTGCCAGGTCTCATTGTGACAGATACTAGGCTCAATTTGAAGATTAAAGTACAAATACAGTAGTATCCCTAGATGCATCAAGTATTAGTAAAACACAGTATATGAATAATACCTGCTTTCTAGAAACCAACTTTTTGAACATAAACTAATTAATCCAACATTATCAAAAATCCATGTTTAAAACTGTCCTTTTCACTTGACTATATGGTATCACATATGTATGCTCTATGACATTTCTCTCTGATGCCTCTGTGGGTTCCACTGCTCTGCTCAGCCCTTAAGTGCCAGCATCTTCTATAGTCTATAGAGTTGTTCCTTTGTCTTAGGCAGTAAGCCCTCCCTAACTGCTCCTCATTTCCTCCAGCTAATCACACCCAGTCAATGTTTCTATCTTACACCCCTTCTTGAGACAAGTTCTATACACAAGTGGCCTTCTATCTCCACTGAATGGTTTAGGGTACATGAGGGTCTTAATCACATCAAAGTTGGGATGGCCAACGCAAATTAGACTCCATGGATTTTGTGATGTTCTTTTGCATGTTTGGTTTGTTGGATAGTTTTGTGAAACAAAATCTCATCGTGTAGCCCTGTGCAGCCTGGAACTTGATATGTAAATCGATCTGGCCTCACACTCACAGACATCCACCGGCCCCTGTCTCCTACGTGTTGGGATTAAATGTGTGTACTTTGTTTTGTTCGGAGAGAGAGAAAAAGAGAGGAGAGAGAGAGAGAGAGAGAGAGAGAGAGAGAGAGAGAGAGAGAGAGAATGTGAAGATGGGTAGAATATAGGTAGGAAAGGATCTGGAAGGAGAAAGAATATGATCGGAATATAGCCTATGACATTTTTAAGAAATAAATTTAAAAAATGCTATTGACGCTTATTACCTAGGTGTCAGCCCAAATCCCAAAATGTTAATAGCATTCTCCCACAATGGAGAAGGACCACCAGCCTACAGCAGTTCTCACCCCATCCCTCACGTGTGCACATTGATAACGAAGAAGAGGGAGAAAAAGGAAGATGAAGAGGATTCAATGGTTTAGAGATATTGTCTGAAATCACATACAACATACATCACTTAAATGAACCATGAACTCTGGAGGACAGATGAAGAACAGAGGCGGAATGAAAAACAATATCTATAAGATCAAACAAAAGGGATTCCAGGAAGGCATCGCTTACCTCAGACTCCTACTTCCCATTTGTCATGTTTATTATTATGTGTCAGAGGGAATTTATTCCTAACTTGTGATGTTATATCAAGCCATGAGGTCTTGTGGTGATCGCTCCCTCTGGTATACACCATCCCAGTAAGAAGAAAGGCAGACAGCAGGGAGACTGGAGGAAGCATCTCCTCTCTCTCTCTCTCTCTCTCTCTCTCTCTCTCTCTCTCTCTCTCTCTCCATCGTTCCCTCTCCCTCTCTCCCTCCTTCCCTCCCTCCCTTCCTCCCTTATTGGAATTTTCATGAAAATATCTGAACAGATAGATGACAGATACTTGAAATTCACATGCGATACCTGAAGGAGAAATGAAGATGATATTTCTCTTAATAAAATTCAAAAAGGAAAACACTGGCTGGTGCAAATTCTAAGTACAGAATAGGTGTTTCAGGAGCTTTGGGACATGGTCTATTTATGTGATGGGTTCATTAGTCCCTGCAAGAACATGGTCTTCACAGAATGTATTCAAGAACATGACCCCTTCCCTCATTTTTTCCAATTATAGCAGAACAAAATTAAAATGGCTGTACATTGACCCATCCTTGGCCATTAAAAAAAGACCTTTACTCTGTTCATGTCCATCTCACAATGAGAGAGTGTCTCAAAAATAATTTAATGATGACAAAAATTTGCATAGTTTTCTTCAGGCAAAACACTCTCAGGACTCGATATGTCTCATTATTATTTCTTTTTCTTCCCAATTTGCATCCCCCTTACACTTAATGCAGCCTCTGCCTGTGACGAGGTGTGTGTAGCAGAACTGAAGCAGTCAAAAGAGGATCTGGGCAGGAGCCATGCTTTTTAACAAGCAACTGTTAGGGAAGCTCTGAAAATCGCACTACAGTGTTCTTCTGCAGCAAACTGTGAACAGGATTCTGACACATCTAGGGTTTGGTTTTTTATGGGTTTTTTGTTGATTTGTTTTTGTTCCCTCTGTGTGTGTATGTTATGTTAAATTAGATATATTCTTCATTTTTTACATTTCAAATGATTTCCCCTTTCCTGGATCTCCCTCCCCAAAAGTCCCATAAGCCCTCTTCCCTCCCCCTGTTCCCCAATCCACCCCTTCCCACTTCCCTGTCCTGGTATTCCCCTACACTGCTGCACTGAGCCTTTCCAGGACCAGGGGCCTCTCCTTCCTTCTTCTTGGGCATCATTTGATATGTGAATTGTCTCTTAGGTATTCCGAGCTTCTGGGTTAATCTCCACTTATCAGTGAGTGCATTCCATGTGTGTGTTCTTTTGTGATTGGGTCACCTCACTCAGGATGACATTCTCCAGTTCCACCCACTTGCCTAAGAATTTCATGAATTCATTGTTTTTAATAGCTGAGTAGTATTCCATAGTGTAAATATACTACATTTTCTGTATCCATTTCTCCATTAAGGGATATCTGGGTTCTTTCCAGCTTCTGGCTATTATAAATAGGGCTACTATGAACATAGTGGAGCATGTGTCCTTATTACATGCTGGGGAATCCTCTGGGTATATGCCCAGGAGGGTCCTCTGGTAGTATCATGCCCAATTTTCTGAGGAAACACCAGATTGATTTTCAGAGTGGTTGTACCAGCTTGAAACCCCACCAGCAGTGGAGGAGTGTTCCTCTTTCTCCACATTCTTGCCAGCACCTGTTTTCTCCTGAGTTTTTGGTCTTAGCCATTCTGACTGGTGTGAGGTGAAATCTGTGTATAAGCATGTATTTGTGGATTCCCAGGGAGGCCAGAAGAGGGCAGCAGATCCCCCCACCCCCACCCCGAAGCTAGAGTTACAGTCAGTAGCGGGCCGCGCGCGCCCCCCCCCCCCCCGCTTTCTGCAAGAGCAGCACACGCTTGAAACAGCTGCCTTGTCTCCCCAACCCCCAAACACCTCCTCTGAAACACACTCAGAAATCCAGTGACAGGAGAGAAAGTGACTGCTTTGTTCAGAGGAGAGATTTCTATCAACATCAACTCTCTTTTCTCTCATACTGTGATGTGAGTTTTATGTGGATTTTTGGTGTGTGTGGTTCATTATGTTCACACAATAATGTAAGGTTTTCTTTTTCCAACTCATAGCTTTTTCTGGTTGCCACACACACACACACACACACACACACACACACACAGCTCAGCTCCCATTATACAGTGAATCGTAACTGTGCATGGGAGCGCATCTAGACCAGCGGTTCTCAACCCCAAACACAAAGTTACTTTGTTGCTACTTTATCACAATGTAAATATCTGATATGGAAGTTATCTGATATGTGCCGCCGCCTCCCTCCCCCCCCCCCCCGCCCCGTGGAGGTCATGACCCACAGGTTGAGAACCACTGCCCTAGACCAAGCATGATTTATTCTTTGCTTCATACATGCCATAACACACTTACATTTTGACCAGTCATGGGTGGTACTGAATCCATGTAAAATGCTTATGTTTTGTCTGTGATATATAAAACATAAGCTGAACATTTCAGAAATTGCCCATGCTAAGACTTTTCACCCTAAACCATATGAACTCTGTTACAGATCTTTTTCTCAGCAGCCTGGATCCCATGGCTCTAAATTCCTAATTTCCATAATATAACTTGCTTCCCCTTCGCTGAGCCTGGTAATATGTCTCAAAGAGATGACCTCCTGGATGCTGTTTGTCACGAGAACAACTTGGCACACTACAACTGGACTTAATGAAGTTTACAAGCACATCGGTACCTTTGCCAGGGAAATAAAAAGGCAGACATAATGTGCCTATGGTTAAAATAATATTTCCAAAGTAAATCCTTTCTTCTAGACATGTTTCCTTCCATATTCATACAGCCCCAGCCAAAAATAAAAAAAATAACACAGCTCAAGATCGCGGGCTCAAAATTATTTCATTTTAATTTTGTACAAATCTGAGCTCTTGCAGAGTTTGCTGTGGGGAGAGCATAGTGTAAAATGAAAGGAAAGGGGAGGTTGTTTTTCTTGTCAGGACACCATCCTCTGAGGTTAACTTACTCTCTCATGAATCCTTTCAATAATCAAGTTGTTAAGTTTATGGTTGTGTGTCTGTATGAGCAGGTGCAGTGCCCAAGAAAGCCAGAAGAGGGCGTTAAAGTCCCTGGAGTTGAAGTTGTCCATAGGTATCAGCTGCCCAACGCAGGGAGGTGCTGGGACCTGAACTCAGGACCTCTGAAAGAGCAGCAGCTGCTCTTAACCACTGAGGCATTTCTTCATCCCCTAGTGCTTAGTTTAAAGAGGTAAAAATGATGACTGAAAATCTTTACTAAATACCACCAAAGTGTCCTTTCTCATCAAGATTATGATTAGAAAAAAATTTCTACGGTAAAAATCACCTCAAGATTTAAAAACATCAGCTATAGCTATGTAAACCAATCATACTGAAAAGAAAAAGAAAATGTGCCTTAAGTTAGAAAAACTAAGGGCCCCAGTCTTCCAAAAACACAGTAAAAATAAACTTTTCATTTCCTAAAGGTACTATCTTGTGCATATGAGGAAAAGACAATACACCAGGCAAAGCATGTTCTTAGCATGGTGTAAGATAGCACGCTCACGGCACTACCTCTGCCCCCAGCTAGGACTCTCTCCCTCATCCTCCCTATCAAGAATATTTACTTGTGGTTTATTAAAAGTTAAAGGCCATGAATATAGTTTCTAGTGGTTCTAAATTTTATTTCTAGCAATAATACTCTTGAGGACTAGAGAGAGGTGATTAAATAGTTAAGAACACTGGCTGCTCCTTCAGAGGACACGGGGTCAGCTCCCCATGGTGCTGTAAGCCTAGTCCCAAGGGATCTAATGTCCTCCTCTGGCCTCTGAAGGGACCATGCACACATGGGGTGCACATATATACAAGCAGGCAAAAGACAAATACACACAAAATAAAGTAAATAAGTCTTCAAAAAAAATTACTATCCTAGGGACAAGAAAACAAGTCAACAGGGAAAGGCTTTCAGCCAGGCCTGATGCCCTGAGCCCAAAACCTGGAGGAATGATGGAAGAGGAGAACTGACTCCTGAAAAAAATGTGTCCTCTGATTTCCACACTCACTGTTTCATCTTGGATTATCACTGCCCTCGTTAGCCACGCTCTCTGCCCGGAGTTACTGATTCAGACAGTTCAAGTATCCTCTCCCATCTGAACTTTAGGATTTTCAGTTTGCCGTGGCTTCCCTGAATACAAGGTTTGTTAGAGCATTACTCTCTGGAAAACCTCTCTCTAATTAGTACTTATGTTGACATGGAATTTCAAGCCAGTCTGCCTACTACTTCCTAATCCACTTCAGTTCCCGGAGCAGACAGGCATTCCTAAATGAAACAGTGTGTAGGCAGCAACATCCCGCGTACCGCGCGCGGAGGCTGCATTTCTCAAAAGCTTCCCCAAACACAAGCTTGACTGAGAAGAGGAAGCCGGCGGCCCCCAGAAGAGACATAAAGGAGACAGTTGCAGCCATAAAGAGGCCAGGAGAAAAGCTCAGGACAGGACGGGGGAGGGGGAAGAATAGGAGCGAGTCATGGCTGTTGAATATTTGAAAAAACTGGGGAAATACTCAGACTAAAGGAAGGCGTACGAACATTAGAACAGGAAACTGCATGCTCAGCATAGACCAAAATCTGTGGCACGCTTGCGTGTTTCCGGAAGAAATGTCACCAAGGGCTGACAAAGGTAGCTTGTCCCCCTAGGACAGTTCCTTATGTTAGATTTGTCTTAGTACAAATTATGCCTTGTGATGCTGAAAGGTACAGAACCCGCACAGCTCCTGACTGGCCCCTTCCTGCCCCTGAGATACTGTGCCGTGGCATCTGCACTCATTGAAAGTAGGAGGGAAAAGAAAACCATCTGTGGGAGTCAGCCCTTCTCTCCCAGTACGCGTACTCCCGGGTTGTGACTTCTGACTGAGCAGTGGCCCCAGCACAATATATGATTGATTATGAGAACAGTGCTGGTCCCTGTCCAGGGCACTCCACCACGGCCATGAGGACACACTGGCCTTCCTTGCCCACCTGGGTCCAGGAAGAACAATAAAAGGCTTCTGGGCTACCCCCTGCTCAGGCTGACACACAACCCCAGCTCCACCCCTGGTAGCACTCTCCCTGATTCGCTCAGGCGATGTCCCAGGACTCTCGGGGCCTGTCCATGAACAGTCCTCTAGTACCTGAGATAGTCTCGTACCTGAACCCTGATTCCTCAGCTTTGAGTCACCCCTCGGGCCGACTAAGACTTACATCAGGAAGAGGCGAGAAGGCCAGACTCTGGGCTGTGAGCATCGACCTCTCTGGCCTGCCTTTACACGGATGTGGCCCTCCTTAGCTTTCCAAACACCCGTCTTCTCCCCAAGACACTGGTTCTCCCCTCTTTGGGGACCATATGGTAGAGTGGCTTCAAGGAAATATTACTTTCATGGGGTTGAAGGTACTAGAGTTTAATGTTCTCTCAACACCTCGTCATGCATTCCCATCTCTATAATCCCTTCTGCAGATATTTTAGTGTGGTGAAGAAGGTCCTTCACATAAACATACACATAAACGAAGTAATGGTTTTTTTTTTTACAAGAAAAAACAAGACATGCAGTGGCACACATTTGAATTCCAGAGCTTGGGAAGCAGAATCAAGTATGTTTCTATGAGTCTAAAGGAAAATCTTTTGTCTTTTTTTTTCTTTTTTTTTTTTTTAGATTTATTTATTATATGCGAGTAAACTGTCACTGTCTTCAGACACCAGAAGAGGGCGTCAGATCTCATTATGGATGGTTGTGAGCCACCATGTGGTTGCTCGGATTTGAACTCAGGACCTACGGACCAGCAGTCAGTGCTCTCAACCCCTGAGCCATCTCTCCAGTCCCGGAAAAAAATCTTAAGAATTTGTGCTGAAGGCCTCAGTCTATGAAGGATAACTCACGTGGTCTGTTCGGCCTGCCATGTATGTTGGCAGTCTAGTGGTCAGTCGTGTTAGCTGTAATCGCTATGCTGTGGAGTCCATCTTATCTGAACAGAGTGTCAGAAGAGACGAGATGATACTTAAGTGACCACCATGTTCATATCCAACCATTGAAGGTGCTGTCACCCTCGACCACCAGCGGAGAGCCTGCTGCCGGATCCCTACCACCTTCCACCCCGCATTCCACAAAGCGCATCATCATACGGGTGCCAAGGAAAGACTCACAGGCTCAGCCTTACCGGGAAAAGAATAAAGGAGGCAGACACAGAAGGAACCTGAGCCGAGAGTGTACACACTGTAGACATTGTAGGTTGTATGGTATGAGGTTTAGGCTATTTATAGAAAATGCCACACCAGAAATTATTGTGTGTGTGTGTGTGTGTGTGTGTGTGTGTGTGTGCATGTGTGTGTGCACATGTGTGTTCACAAGACACACAATTGGGAATAAAGAGTTATTCAGCCCACTGGGCCAATCATGGAGACAGAAAGGGGTAATGGGAAGGAGCTGGAGAACTAAAGAATCTAGTGAAGTGAGAATCTGGGTGCAGGCAATGGTGGGAATGCGGACAGGCTAGTTAGTGAACTTGCCAATCAGGGCTCAGCTGGGAAACACTCAGAAATCAAGCCGTCGGGACAGCCAGTTCTTGATGGATTGATTGACTTCCAAATACAAATGAGGAACTTTTCGTCTTTAGGGAAGAATGCAACATCTGGTCATTTAAAACTTTACCAGAGTCCTCCTCCTCCTCCTCCTCCTCCTCCTCCTCCTCCTCCTCCTCCTCCTCCTCCTCCTCCTCCTCCTCCTCCTCCTCCTCCTCCTCCTCCTCCTCCTCTAAATCAACGGCATGTAGCAGGCCAGAACAAACTTAGTAATGAGTGAGTGGGTCGGCGTCTCAACCCACTTCCTACAAATAACAATTACACAAAAGAAAACAGTTGGTAAGTCATTGCAAGACTATCAGAACCAGTAACTATCAGGGAGACGTCCTGGAAATTGTATGTTGCTTCGACGGAAATCACCAATGAAACTGTTCATAAGGGCGCCACTTGGAGCTGGGGTACAGCTCTCAGGTTAAGAGCACATGCTGCTCTTCCAGAGGACAGGAGTTCAGTTCCCTGCAGCTAAGTCTGTCAGCTCTCCGCTCCAAGGTGCTGGGAAGCCAGCGAAGTCCTCTTAACTGCTCAGCCATCTTTCCGCCCCTGAGAGAGGTGACCCGCTGTTCAACCTGCGCGCAGCCTGTGCCTGTCCCTCTGCTGTGGGCTGCGCCGTGTGTTATCTTCATCCTAAATATGAGCGGCTGGGATCTCTCCCACCAGGTCTGCGGGAAACTGGGTCTCCTGATGTTCCCGCAAGACAGAGAGGAAAAGGCTCACGGGATATGTAAGGATATCATGAGGATATATGAGCAGCAAGCATCTGCTGGGACGGGATGACTACGTGAGTCTCAGTGATGCAGCAGCCCTAAGTGCTCCGTGTTCCTGCGGGTAACCCCAATAAGCTCAATGGCCCTCTACCCTGGGGTTGGGTGGAATCCATTTGGTCTGTCTCTGCCCTCTCTATTTAAAGTTAATGGAAACGGGATCCCCGTGGAAAGCCACGCTGCAACCTCTCGAGCCCTTCTTTGATTGTGTTTTCTGGATGTCACCGAGATAGAAAATGCTTTTCAAAACCTTCTTTTCCAAGTTGAACTTGAAATTTTGAAGAGTCGCAGCTCCCCCTAGTGGCAGACCGCCGCGGTCCACGCTCAATTTACTTCTCGGAGAACAATAAAGTTTAAGCAAAGCTTCCGGAGATGTGGTTTCTTTTTTTTTTTTTTTTTTTTTTTTTTTTCCCTATAACTACTATAAAAGCTAATTCTTGTTCCTGAGATGGAGTACGGCTTCCAGTAGATGACTTGCAGCTCACTGAAGAATGACTGGGGTCCAACCGAACACTGTATCTGGACATCAGGAAGAGCTGTATTAAAATACAAAAATATTACCGGGTTATGAGACACACAAGTCTGAGTTGAAATCTACGTTCTAGTCCCATTCTGTTGATGCCTGGAGATGAGATGTGTGGCCAGAACTGTGACATTACAACACTTTGCTTGCTTCATCTACGACCCGGGGTTGGCAGCGAAAATGAGTACACAGGGGCCTGCCTTTGAGGGTCTGCAGTAGAGACACGGGCCTCACAACTTAAGGGGGGCAATGCTCAACAATTCCAAAGACCCGAGGTGGCCACTCTGACACGTTACCTAGGACCCATGTTTATCCTCTGACCCCCACAGTGTGCTACCTAAGCGCTCCGGGGGGGGGGGGATGGATTGTTTAACCCTCAGAGCAGTGACCCCATGAGATAAACATCACCATCAACCTCACAAGCAAGAGAAGGCAGCTGAAACTCACCCAATTTTACACCACCAATAATTGGTAAAAGCTGCAGGTCCCCGCTCCCATCTGTCTGCCATACGTCCAGACCACCACTTTCTGGGGGGTTATCCCAAGAAAACAGCCAAGAGTCTATGTGATCTTCAGTTGGAATATTAATCCCAGTCTCCTTTATAGAATTTTTAAAAGATAATCAACATGACCAACAACAGCCACAGAATCTTGAGTTAAAGAGAAGATAGGAAAATAATTGTTCTAGACCCAAACCATGGGCTTTTAAAGAACTTCTGAAAGCTCGGGAAATGTGCCCAAAATGTTGCATGAAAATACATATACGTATGTGTGTATACATATATATCATATACATAATATATACATCGAGAGAGGGAGCCTGTATGTATATAAAAACATTGTGTAGATTATGAAGTAAAATGAAAAAGGATCCCTAGAGCAGGCATAGTTAGACCAGGGCAGTGAGAAGAGAATATCACAATTTTTATTCTCTATTTCTGCTTAGTTACAAGATCCATCTTCCACATTTTCCACAATTCTAAAAATATGTTTGACAAAGGGATTTAGCAAGCGCATTCTATAAGACCCTCTAGTTCTGAATTTCTATTATTTTGAACATGAGAGAGATGGGGGTGGGGGATATAAGAAGTCGAACAGGGAAGAGGGCTTACCTTCTTCCCAGTAGTTTCCAAATTGGCTCCTCAGAATCCCCTGGAGAAATCAAGGTAAAAAATCCCTCTGCAGCCTGGGAGAGGGCATTGATCCCAGGTCTGTTAGGCTCTCATACATTCCGTGCTGGTTCCTTCTAAATGTCAACTTGACACAATCTAGAATCACAGGAAAACAAGTCTCAAGGGAGGGTTGCCTGGATCATGGTGGCCTGGGGTGTGTCTGTGGGGAACTGTCTTGAACACCTGAAAGTGGGTGGCGCCCTTCCGGGGCTTGGAGCCCTGACCCGGATATGAACAGAGAAAGCCCACTGAGCACCACGCGCCCAGGCTTCATCTCCATTTCTGAGTGGGCGTGACGTGACCTGATCACTCCCCACTGAACTGTAAGCTAAATCAAACCCTTTCTCCCCTAGGTTGTTTTTTAGTTGGGGAATTTTATTACAGCAGAAGACTTGAAACTGGGAGAGCCCCTGTGTGCCTTTCCCTGTGACTGGCACGGAGCATGCCCTGTTGACAACCAAAGGCAGACCAGAACTGTCACCAGCCGTTAACACACCAACTGATGCTGATACGTTTTAACTTTAGGTTCCATTTCTTCATTTTCTTTAAGAAAAATCTTTCTTGACTAAAGAACAGACTGACTAATTAAGAAGATGAGGGGTTAGACATTTAGCCCAGTTAAGAAGATGCAGGGGCTAGACATAGAGTCTACTGAGGCGGGGGTGGGGGTGGGGGGCAGCTGCCTTACACACAGAAGGCCAAAAGCAAACAAAAGATTTCTTTCCCCAGCACTGAAACAGAGGTATGGGCCCTCAGCTACAAATGGCCCTGTACAGAGACAACTTATTCCCAGCCATACTGGTTGTAAACAGCTTGTTCATATCTCTTGGTTAGACACTAAGAACTGAGAGTCATCCCTTGATGATCGTTAAGTCTGAAAACTGCAAAATAAGATTCAAAAAGAAACAGGATGCATGACTGGGAGTTCCCAGTTGATGTATTTGGAAAGCTTTATTTTTAAAGACCGGACTGTCCACAAGCTCTCAAAACCCCAAAGGGTACTGAATAAGGAAAGGTCCCCTGGCCACACCCGTGAACACGTCCATGAATCCAGGGCTGCGGGTTATACATTCCAAAGCCTTCCTTAGAATTCTAAATCCTAGAGATTTGCTGCCTTCGTCAACACTGGAGCAAGATTCTCGTTTGTGGGGCAGCAACCTTAATGAGTCTCAGACCATGAAGACAAAGATAAAATGACCCACACATTCAGACACATATCACCAAAGTTTGTGACACCTAGGGTCCTCCTGTGTCATTTTGCTCACAATGACACCTTCGAGGGTCATCTATTTAACACGGATTAAAATGTGAAGTAAGGTGATTTGTCACTGCTTCCAGAAGAAAGGCATCCTAGCGTAGCAACCTCAACCAAGCCCACAAATATTTAAAAATCAAACCCAGAACCTAGGCTGGATTGACAGGCTGCATGGAAACGGTCTGTCAGACGGACCAGAGAGTCACCAGCAGTGAGCATTGCTGTTAGTGCCGAGACAGAGGAAAAATGGAAGTCCCCAGTCATCTCCAATACACCAATGTGAGACCAGAGACAGTATGGAGGTCCCCTCCGATCTCTATATTCCAATGTGACATCTGGTTACCCCATTCTGGAAGACAGTCTAATCAAACTTGAATTGGACTATACAGTGAAAAGGGTAATATCTATCAGATAATAAATCAGAAATGTGTGTCAGGGTGATCCTGGTGCATTTTGTGGGGCAGTGACTCATACACGGTAGCACTTGGCCCTGCAGGCTGGCCGTCAAGGTCGTCAAGATTAAGGTCGTCAAGATAAAGGTCGTCTCCAGAGAACCTTCTCCCTCTTCTGCCATGGTGGAAGACAGGAGAGCTAGAGAATGCCAGGACCAAGGATGGGCCCACGGACAGATCCTTTCATGACAAAGTCCCTGGGGCCTTCTCTCATCTTAGAGGGCCCACACTGTTGTTTTGAGACCTGTATTTACTGAACACATGATGCGGTCAATTCCCATCTGGACTATGAAAAAACACCTGCAGGTCGGTGAACAGCTAAACATGAAAGTCACCTTCCCCTCCTGGCTTCCTCACTGCAGACACCTATAAAGGTGAAAGTTAATCTCACGGGCCATTGATCTGTATCATCAGTGGACTCCCCCAGACATTTTTATAATGAGAAACAGAAGGTGAACTTACTATCATTGACAATGATAGACACACATACATATGCTTCTCTAGTCGGATTGCCGCCCCCCCCTCACCAGTGGCCAAAGATGCTTGGAGTAACTTCAGGAGGGAAGAGAATTCTGCACTATTATGGCCACACCATCACTATCAAGCCCAGGGAGAACAAGTGTCAAAGTCTGAGTCCCACTTGGAAGAGGGAACTTCGCCTGCTATGTTGAGGAATTGGTGCAATGTTCTAGCATCCTCTCCCTTTTCCCAGTGCATCTCTCCTTCTGTTCTCCCGCCATGTCAGCCTGCAGGCACACTCTGTGTGCCCATCCCCTCTCCGCCTCATGTCCTTCCCCCGGTGACATGTGCCCTAACACTCAGATTATTACAAAGTATTGCACAGGGCCATGCTATGGCTCAGCTACTAAGGAGTCATGTCTCAGAACTGCCATCCCTAGAGTGTTAATGCTTGGAGGCGGTGTGACCTTCAGGATGCTGGGTCACTAGGTCAAAGGTGGTGCCGATGGAAGAAATTAAGTTTATCATGGAATACTGAATAGTTATTTTTGTTTTGATTTTTATATGTGTCGACTTACTTTGTGCATGAGCATCCTGCCTGCATGTGTGTCTGAGCACCATGTCCGTGACTAGTGCCCATGGACGTCAGACAAGGACATTAGATCTCCTGGAACTGGGGTTACAGACAGTTGTAAGCTGCCACGTGGGTGCTGGGACTTGAACACTGCTCCTCTGGAAGAGCGGTCAGTGTTCTCAACTGCTGAGCCATCCTTCCAGTCCTAAGGATACTGAACGGTTCTTACATGAATGTTGCTGGATAAAAGCAAAGTGGGTGCTGGGCATGGCTTGGTCAGTGAAGAGCTTGCAATGTAAGGATGGGATCCTGGGTCAGTCAGGGAAGAGCTTACCATTCAAGGATGGGGATTCTCAAGGGAGGATGGCTTAGTCAGCATGGAGCTTGCAATGCAAGGATGGGGACCTGAGCTCAAGCTTCAGACCCCACTTGAAAAGCTACACCAGGTACCGTGCACCGAGAGGGGCAGATGACGTGGTCCCTTCGGCTCAGCGGGCCATGAGGTCTAGGCCAGTGAGAGAGCCTGTCTCGGAAACAAGCAAGGTGGTCAGTTGTGAGAGACAACACCCAAGGCTGCCCCCTGGTGTCCACGTGCACACATGAACACCGGCACAGGAGCACACACAACAGAGAGTGAGATGGACCTTTCCTGGTGCCTCTGGCTTTCTGTCTTACAGGTTCTCTCCTCACACTGTTCACAAGCCCACCATAGCGCCACACCTGTGACTCAGGATACGAACAGAAAGCTAAATAAACCTCTTTTCTTTAAAACTACTTAGCCTTAAATCATTTGTTATAGCAATAGAAGCCAGGTTAATATAGAGCTTAAAATAGTGTGCAGGCAGAGGAAATGTGATGAAATATGCTGTATTATAGCCAATTAACAGAGGCAAACAAGGAAAAAAAAGTCAGCAAGGTAGCCACACTATTTAGGGCAACCCCTCTTAGGAGACAGCGTTCTATTCTTGCCTCAAACACAAGGATGGGCTCGAGTGTTGTGGCCTTGTGTCTCATGTTTATTCTAAACCTGCCAGAATCGCATTGGCCATTTTCAGTCTTACCAGGTCTCTGCCAGACCCCATGTCTTAGAATTTCATACAAAGAAATAAAAATGGTCAAAGATCCTTCCTCAAGGTCCCAATTTCTGCTGAACAAATGATCTTCTACAGAGCTTCCAGAAAGTTCTTCATCATTTCCCAGCCACAATCATCATTTGCTAGTGGGTAACATGAAGCAAAATTATCTTCTATTCATCCCCACCCCCCCAAAAAAAAACGGTATTAAGATTGAAAAAGAAAAAGAATTTTTGAAGCATTTTGTTACTTTTTTTTTCTTAAAAAAAAAAAAAAAGGATATGGTATTTCCATAATCCCTGCCCCAGCCCAGATGCAGGAAAGATGGAAACTCCACAGATGAAGTCACTTTCAGATGCTGACACACAGTCCTTAAAAGGAGCCTCAGACCTTAGGTCCTGGGCGATCTCCCACAACGGAGCCACTGTTTTAATACATTCTTCTAATGCCAAGGCTTTCCAAAAAGAGGGTAAAAATACCTTCTTAGGGCAATTTGCGTGCAAATGGAACAGCTCATTAAAGACTCCCTCAACGAGAATGTATAAACACAGGTCTTGGCCACAAAGAAACAGTTTCCTGGGGCAAACTTCATGGTCTGACTTCCCAGAAATACACTGGAAATGGAATAAAAGAAAACCCCTCACAGTGCTCTGTCTGCAGCCACAAAATACACACACGAGGTCCCTCCAGCCCAAACTTAACCCCGTGCCCCTAAGGGGTACAAAAGTAAGAACCAATCTCGCACCACAAGGTCGCTGCACATATGCAAATAGTAACTGTACCAGCTACTCACGGTGGCCCACACAATGGCTGACTAGGAAGCAAGCCATTCCTCAGTGTGGAAATGGGAACAGGTGCCCTGTCGTAGTACTTCTACCCAAGAGTCTGGATCCATTCTAGCAAAGAGTAATAATATCGTATTTAGAGTACCTGATCTGCCTATATGAAAACTGTTAAGAATACGCCTACTAAATCTGAATCTGGAAAAAAGAACCCAAACTATGATATTGTAGCTATGGATCTAACAAGAGATGGCTTAGAACAAACCACTGAGACAAAGCAGAGTCTGTTTGGATATTGCTCTGTGTCCACGGCCACTCCAGGTCTCTCCAGGGAGGACGATTGGTGTCTTTGTTCCTCTTTCCCATTCCATCAACCGTCGCATTGCCAGGGTGAGCCACCTCTGTGCACACTGGTGATGGTACAGTCGGGAAGAGCTCCCCCCCTTTCCTCTTTCTCTCTCCTCACACTCCTGCTGATCATGGCCCTTGCAAACATCTCCTGAGAAGTCTTTCTCTGGGTGTCCTGTTCCAGTCAGTTCCAAATTTGCCTTTCAATAAATGGCTCTCCACATTCTCCACTGAAAGACTGGAGAAATATCCCCCCTGTCTTAGTTAGGGTTTTACTGCTGTGAACAGACACCATGACCAATGCAAGTTTTATAAGAGAACATTTAACTGGGTCTGGCTTACAGGCTCAGAGGTTCAGATCATTGTCATCAAGGCAGAAACATGGCAGTATCCAGGCAGGCATGGTGCAGGAGGAGCTGAGAGTTCTCCATCTTCATCTGAAGGCTGCTAGTAGAAGACTGACTTCCAGGCAACTAGGGTGAGGGTGTTAAGCCCACAACCACAATGACACACCTACTCCAACAAGGCCACACCTCCTAATAGGTTCACTTCCTGGGCCAATCATATCCAAACCATCACACCCCCCAAACATTACACACATGCTCGCTCTCTCTCTCTCTCTCTCTCTCTCTCTCTCTCTCTCTTTCTCTCTCTCTCTCCAGAGTAAATTTTTCTTGTCAATCTGGTTTGCAAAATGAGGACTTTTAAGGGTGAGGAGATATAGCTCAGTGGGTAGAGTGCTTGCATACTATGCACAAAGCCCTGGATCAAGCCCAGCACAAGGTGAAAGTGGGTATGGTGGTAACGCCTGTAATCCGAGGACTCAGGAGGTGAATGCAGAAAGACCAGGGGCTCAAGGTCATTCTTAGCTAGATAGCAAGATTGAGGTCAGTCTGACCTACGTGAGACCTTAAGTCCAAAGTAAACAGACAGACAATAAATAACATTCAACACAGAGGCATGTACATTTATTTTATTATTTCTAAATCGAAATATTTTATAGTAATGCTTTTAAAATACTTTTTAAATTTTTTACTAGATCGATTCATTTTGTTTTGTGTGAGTGTTTTGCCTGTACACAAGCCTACTAAATGCATGCCTGGTGCCCACGGAGGTCGGCACAGAGGACGAGACCCATGGAAATGGAGTAAGATGGTTGTGTCCCATCATGCAGGGGCTAGGAATCGAACCCAGGTCCTCTGGAAGAGTGTCCGTGCTCTCAGCTGCTGAGCCATCTCTCCAGCATCCTTTATAGTAATAATGTTTACGTGTATATCTTCAAAGAAGAAGCAAGCAGTCCTGAGCCCAGATGTGAGATGCGTGTGCCACTTCGTATTTTAGAAAGTTCTTCCCTCTTCCCATAATTGTCCTCCAATCACGCGTGACCTTGAGCCCAGTGGGCATGAGTTACCGTTGTGTGACATAGCAAAAGGCACGGGGTTACGGTTCGGGACTTAGCTCTGGTTCTCAATTGAATCGTGTTAATCTGCCAAGTTTCAGTTTTTTCTTTCTCAAAAATGGAAGTAAAACTCCCCTGCCTACTTCACAGAGTCAGTGTCAAAATTAAATGAAAATACTGTGTAGTTTTACACATACACACCATACGCAAGTAGGTACTTTGTAGCTAGATGATGAGCCCTTGGATTTACTGGTTATAGGTAAATACTGCAAATTAAGCAATATTCTATGAAGCAGAGAAGGGCGTGTTTTTCTACAGTTATTGTTTCTGCAACCAATTATGTTCACTGAATACCAGAGGCAGCCCTCACTATTTATAGCAGTCGCAAGTGAGAGTATGCTGGCCCTCGGCGGCTGCCAGCACTTTCCCCTCATCTGTAATCACTCCCCGCTCCCCTTGGCAAGCCCTCCTGAAGTCTGCAACTCATTCCCACCCCCTAATTTCAAAGAAAAGAGAAGGCAGCCCCGCCCGCCCGCCCACGGCTGAGCAGCCAGCACTGCCTCACCTTCGTGCTGGCATGGGGGGAGGGGGGCGGGTTATCCTGTTACCCCGGTTACCCACAGGAAGTGGGGTGGGGAGGGTGTAGGTGAAGCCGCTGCCCAAGGTTGAGTGTGGACAGTCCAGCGATGTCATCGTCTCTGGTGCGTTTGCCTGTGGGCAGGAAGGTATTGATGCGTGAAGGAAAAGGATTCGTCTGAATGGAAGGCCAACTGTCACCTTCTAAGACATGGGGACAGATGTGAATCTGCCTCAAATTCCAGATTCCCCGCCTGAAGCTTCATTGAGCCAGTTTCCTAGTTCAGGGGCCATAACTGCTCAATTCATGGCTCCTAAAGGGGGTTTTAGGCATATCTCTGATGTGCCAGATAAGCCCTGGTTAGGTTTAGATCCTGCTCTGTTAGTGAAGTAGAAATGGGAGGGGCTTGGAGGCCGGGGAGAAAGGGTGGAGGCAGGGGAGTGGCCCTGGGAGGTGGATGAGGGCGGGCAGGAGTGGGAAAGAAGCTGAGTTTGATCATGAACAACAACAAGAAGAAGGAAACCCTGTCATGTCTCAGGGTTTCAGTCCTAGCATTTGGCAGGCAGAGGGGCAAAGATTACTTGGCGCTGAAAGGCCAGCCTGGCCTAGGAAGGAGTGCCAGGCCAGCCGGCGCTACGGAGCGAAGCCTTCCCTAACACGGAAGTCCACCACATCTCCTTCTTCCGCGCTCAGAAACGGGGCTGTTTTAACAGCTGAATGTGTGATTCGGAATCCAACTTTAGGCAATACACCAGTTATAATGGCTTTCAAATGCAGTGCTTGGATATTTCTCCTTTAAAAAAGCATTAACTATACATTTGCACTGAAGTTTCTCTCAAGGAGTTCATAATGTATCGTGATAGTGTGGGACCATTTTGAGTTACTGAGCATTTCAAAAATCTGATTTTAAGCATAGCTGTCCTCATCAGGGGTGCAGAAGCGCATGTAAAATTTGCATTAGTTCTGGCGTTTAAAGACAACCTGGACCCTAAGGATGCTTAATATTAAAGACACGGCAGGAGAAAACAAACTCAAAGTAACACAAATTAAAATAATAAACTCAGATAAAGGAACATTTACATGGATATGGTCTGATCCGGTGGAGATTCACGATGGGGAGCATTTTGGCTCGACCCGGAAGGATGAGGGGACCTTACTGAGCCCCCAAGCTCCGGGAGAGAACCCACTACTGTTATTTTAATAACTGAAGTAGTATCAAACTGCCCTCTGAATAATTATCTCAGCTCTTATCAGATTTATTTACTTTGCAGCAGATGGGGGTTTAGTACATGGGGTGGTTTCTAACCGTGGGCTCTTCCCCTCACGCCCCTGTTCCCAAATAATCTCCCTCAAAGACTTAATATCATTAATAAATGCCTAGACCATAAGCTAGGCTCGTTCCCTGACTAATTCTTAACTTATACTCCACTTATTCTTTTTTTATTCTTTTTTTCCTATATTCTTGTTTACATTCCAAAGGCTTTCCCCTTTCCCAGTTCCCCCCTCACCATATGTCCCATAAGTCCTCTTCCCTATGCCCATTCCCCAATCACCCCCCACCCCACCATTTCTCTGTTCTGGTACTCTCCTACAAAACTGGATCCAGTCTTTTCAGGACCAGGGTCCTCTCCTTCCTTTTTCTTGGGAATCTTTTGATTTGCTAATTGTGCCTTGAGTATTTAGGGCTTCTGGGCTCATTAATATCCACTTATCAGTGATTGCAGTTCATGTGTATTCTTTTGTGATTGGGTTAACTCACTTAGGATGATATTTTCCAGGTCTAACCATTTGCCTACAAATTGCATGAATTCATTATTTTTAATTGCTGAGTAGTATTCCATTGTATAAATATACCACATTTTCTGTATCCATTCCTCCTTTGAGGGACTTCTGGGCTCCTTCCAGCTTCTGGCTATTATAAATAAGGCTTATTCTAACCTGAGTTTAGCTACAGCTGGTTTCCTTTCCTTTGCTTCTTAAATCTCCTTCCAGTACCAGTCCCAAGCTCTCCCAACTGGAAGTCCCGCCTCCTAATCCTGCCTCAGTTTATTGGCCAATGGCTTTTTTATTGACAGGTGACTCTTCAACACAGTACACAGGAGATTATCCCTATGGTGGTTTAAATAAGAATGTCTTCCATAGGCTCGGATGTTTGACTAGTTCTTGGTGATGTCTGGGAGACTTAGGAGGCGTGGTATGTCACTGGGGGTGGGTTTTGAGCTTTCAAAGCCTCTTGCCGTTCCCAGGACACTGAGTCTCCAAGCTTGAGGCTAAAGATGTGAGCTCTCAGCTGTTCCTGCCACTATACCCGCTCCAGGCCATGATGGTTATGAACTCTTTAACCCTGTGAAACTGTCAGCCTAAGTAAACTCTTCCTTCTGTAAGTTTGTTTGGCCAGAATGTTTCGTCTCCGCCACAGAAAAGGAGATAGGATGATAGAGAAACTCCATCTTGTCAAAGTGCAGAAAATAAATGACCGTGGAGTGCTCGGCCACACGTCCCTGGGCTCAATGGGAAACAATGCAGGCGACCGGGCGGAAACATTATACTAACCAAGAGTTGGGGAGAGCTGCTCGGAAACGGTGTCTCCCGAACGCGGCAGGGCCGTTGCGTGGAGCGTGGAGCAGGGACCGGTTCAGAGCCACGCCCGTCGGAGGAGCTATGGGCAGCAGAGAGCTGCTGAGAGAGGGAGAGTCCGGTTTGTTGTTGTTGTTTGTTTGTTTGTTTGTTTGTTTGTTTGTTCGGGACTGGAGCCCAGGTAGAACCCCAAGTTCCAGCTCGTGGCCCTGCACCCATGTTTATTCAGACAGCACTAATTGTACTCAGTAGGTTTGGGGGGGCGGGAGGAATTGCTTGTGGATAGCCCTAGTGTTGCTTGCATTTTGATGCTAATTCCACTTTCCCAGGAGGGACAGGAAGGAGGACTGAATCAAAGAGTCACATACTGCTGGGCGTGGTGGCGCGCGCCTGTAATCCCAGCACTTGGGAGGCAGAGGCAGGTGGATTTCTGAGTTCAAGGCCAGCCTGGTCTACAGAGTGAGTTCCAGGACAGCCAGGACTACACAGAGAAACCCTGTCTCGAAAAAACCAAAAAAAAAAAAAAAAAAAGAGTCACATACTCAGGTCGCGTGAACCTTTCCATCCCCCGCCTTCCCCCATGAATAAAGGGACCAGACTCTGGACCAGTAGGCGGGACTTCCAGGTTGGACAGAGGAAGAAAGGAAGCAGAAGAGAGTTAGGAGCTTTTAGAACAGGCATAACGAGAGGGCAAGATGTAGCTACTAGTGTCTCCCGGAGAGTTTAGATTTATTGTGGCTTGCAAGATTAGGATTCTAGTTGTTGGGCCCAGCGGTTGAGTTACCATTGTTTCTGAACTAAGTTTGTGTGGCCTTTTCCTTCACGCAGTGATTAGACATTAGACTGGGTTCAAGAGAGAAAAGTACTGCGGCAAAGGGTGGGTTTGCCAGAAGTGCACCACAAAAGGCTGTGGGGGTTTTGAAGCATAGAGCTGGCCCGCGAGATAAGAACTGGCCGGTGAGGGTAGCTGGGGGTAGCGTGGGATCCCGCCATTCTTTTTAATATTTCCAGCAACAAATATTCATATATATATGTATATATGTATATACATATATATGTATATATACACACACACAGAGAGAGAGAGAGAGAGAGAGAGAGAGAGAGAGAGAGAGGACAATAGGACAATAAGTTGAGGAACCTGATGGGGGAGGGGTCCTTGAAGTGGTGGAGGAGGACCGTGGGGATAAATTTAAATACACTGTATACATGTATGAATTAACAACTAATTATGAAAGTAGGGATGGGGAACCACATTCAACGCCTCAAGAGCAAAGTAAGGAGTGAAGCATCAGATAAATATTATATGAATATTTAGCATGCCCAAAAAAGGAAAATCTTTAAAGCAAGGGAAGGTTTGAATTATTCTCTACATAATGCCAAGTTGTTCAGGTTCTGAGCAGGGGAAGGACATAGAACAGCACCTAGGAAAGAATGTCTAGCGACAGGAAAGGACAGCATGGTTTAGACAGGACGGAGAACACAGAGAAAGCCACCACACGGTCATAGAGAAATGGGCGTCGGCATCCATAAGGGCAACATGACTCCCGCGAGAGGTGAGGCCGCCACGACAGGCTTCACTGGGATGTGGAGGGATCGGCAGAAAGGATTAGGAAACTTTACAGAGTTGTGCTTCTGAAATGACAGGGAACACAGGACATGAACAACGAACGTTTCCAGGGCAGTCTGAGCTGTCAGTCTCTCCTGGAAACTGATGTAGCACGCGCCTCACAGCGCAGTGCCTCGGAACGGCGACGATGTTCATGGCTGTGACCTCGACCAGGGAATATCAAGGCGTCCTTGAAAACAGGAGTCTTCAGGCGCTGGGGCTGCAGAACGCCGAGGGCCCCAAGGCTGCTCCAAGCCAGTGCCTTTCAGGCTCTTGTGCCCAGAAGTTAAAAAAATAAAATAAATAGACCACAGAGATGAATTTTAGAGAAAAGTTTAGACTCCCCCCCCCCAAAAAAGAAAACCCTTATAGACTTTTCTATGGTCTACACCAGAGGCAGGAATTCTGGAAAGAAAAAGCACATTGCATTTGCTCATTACAGGTATAATTATTCCTTCAATTATCTTTAACAGGGCTCAAATGGACCTGTCTTCCAAAGCGGGGTGGTCCTTTGGCCAGGTGATTAACCTGCCCAACCATTAAGAGAGGAGACAATGGGATGTCTCTACCCAGACATCTGCCCCATCTAGTTCCTTTTAGGGGCTAGAAGATAACCAATTTTTCTTATTGGGTCCTCAATGCCACTGGAATAATGTTAAGACTAAATTAAAAATTTTCAGACTGTCAAAAAAATTCCTGAACCCCCTCCCAAGAGAATTTTCAGCCCTTAAATATGTAGAAGATCACCAATTAGTTTGGGATTCCTATCCTATTCCAAACTCATATGCCTCTTAATTTTTTTTCTTGTTTGTTTGCTTTTTTCCCACTTCTAATTAAAATACAGTTGCACCAATATATAAATACAACGCAATGTTAGTATGTATATGTATATTGTTAGTGTGTATATAGTTTCAGAACTCACCATCCCTGTGAAAGGCTAATTCTCCCTCTCTCCTTAATCATTAGTTGCCTGTGTTCTTTGTATATGGGTGGACCCTGTGATTTTTCTTGTCTGGGTCTTGTTTATGCAGAGGTTTCTAAGAGAGGCAGCCTCCCAGCAGTACCCTGGTTTTTGCACTCTTTCTGCTCATTAATGCAACATGATCCTTGGAGTGCGAAGAAAGTGTGGTGGGCAGACCACAGAGGCAAGTGGTGCAGCCAACCTCTTCAGAAACACTCATTTTATCCAGGAGACAGTGATAGACGGTTCACAGCATCAGACATGGGAGAGCTGATCTGAAATGAGTTTCTTGTCTCTGCCTCAGCTGCACCCGTAATAGTGGGTTCAGAGGTGAACCGGTGATACATCCTTGCTTGAGTAAACACGGGAGTCAGTGCCGGAACACTCAGGAAGTCAGTTTGCAAGCAAGAGACGGATTGGAACTGCACTTTGTGACTGCTGATGACCAGTCCAGATGTGCTTTCCTCAGCCCAGTGTCCTCAGAAGATTTGGGGCATGAATGAGCCCAGCGGAGCTGGAGCGCTGACCTGAGTCCTGAGGAGCAGGTGTCTGGGGACCACGGAACTGCCGCCCTGATGGATGGATGGAGTTGCCTCCAGCTGCTTGAGCCTTTCCAGCCTCTGCTGGGGACAAGGGACATGAACTGCACATGTGTTTATTTCAGAGGAGACGGTAGGGAAAGCAAAATGGCTTCTTCGCAGGAGGTCTCTACCTCTTTCTGAATTTCTTTTCCAATTCTCCTAACCCCCTAGCATGGGCTGAGACCAGATTCAAAGACCCTGTTCTCCAGCCTGCCCTTCTGTCTCACAGACCCTCACACTCCTTCCTTGAAGGAAAACTAATGCTAATATCCCACGTCTCTGAGGGTTAGAGTTAATTTTTGATTTCAGAGTGTAGGAAACTCTCCACACTGCTGCAGGAGCAGAAGCTGTAAGTCCTGTCAAAAATGGTGCCGAATCAGGGCTGTGGAGGTGTCTCTGTCAGTAAGGGCTTGCCTGGCAATCAGGAAGTCTGAGCCCCATCCCCTAGAACCTGTGTAAAAAGCTGGACATGGTGATGCACATTTGTAACTCCAACCCTGAGAAGGTGGTGACTGGCAGGTCCCTGGTGCTCAGTGGCCAGGCAGCCAGGCACACTTAGTGAGTTCAAGGCCCGTGAGAGACTGTAGGGAAAAAGATGGGGTGGTATTGGGCAAGAGTAGGGGGGTTACTTAGTGAACCAGGGGCAATTTATCTATGGCTACACTAGTGAGGAAACAACCCCCTCCCCCAACAATTCCCTCCCCCAAAACCCCCTCCCTCCAAAACCCCTCCCCCAAAAATCCCCTTTCCCAACAACCCTCGCCCCAACAACCTCCTCCCCCAACAACTCCCTCCCCCAACAACCCCCTCTCCCAACAATCATTAATGTCCTGAACCATACCAGAAATGCAGACATCAAAGTTGGAGCGTACTCACCAATGAAGTGGTGAGGATTAGAGATAGAGAGAGATGGGGCGTAAAAATGAATGCAATTTGGTATATGAAGGTATGAAACTGTCACACAATAAACACAAAAAAGTTTAAGGTAGACAGTACCTGAAGACCAGCACTCAGGCTGCCCTCTGACCTTTACCAACCAGCACACACAAATACACCTAAAAGCACAGAGAAATACATGCACACACACACATGCATACACATGTGTACAAATGCACATGCCACACACATGGATATCAAAAACCTTGGGAAATGAACTATAGAGGATTAGACAGATTAGAAAGCTCTTAATTAAAAAGAAGTATGCAGATTATTTTTCCTGAGATGGGATTTTGGCTGGCCCATTTTAATGACTACTACAGGAGGGGGCAACAGAAACCAGCTGAAGGTGGATGTGGGGTGTGACCTAGCGAGCCTTGAAGCTTGCCTGGGGCTTGGGGCTTGGGGTCTTCACTCAGCACTCTGTCCCCTATGGAAGATCTCCTGTGAACACCCCAGAAATCTTGTAATGTTGCACATGGAAATGGAGACCGGGTGTTCTTAACAATTTTTCTCACCTCCCCTTTAGCTGCAGGGGGTAAATTTCTAATAGGACATGAATTTCCGCTTAATTCTTAAAGGAGGGAAACCAGGAGGTGATGAACACAGACAAAACTGTGCGAGCAGTATTCGTTCTAAGCAGTGCTTCAGTGGTCTTCTCTAAGTGCCAAACAGACGTATGCACCCCCATGCACCCCCAAGGCACCCCGAAAATGTTCAGCTCACTTGCCGCTCACATAGGAAAAGCAGCAGACACCTCACTTCCCGAGCCTGGCCTGTGGCTGTTTAGAAGTGGAGTGGAATAACAAGTCATTAGGGCGGGGCGGGGAGCGTGAGTAACACGCTTACTGTGCCTCGTGTGTCCGACCGCTGTCTCAGCATTTACAGATCCAGCAGGAGGAGTTTCTTGATGTTCCTTCTGAATTACAGCCGGATGGTAAAGTTATAGTTTTTCCGGTTCACGGAGAGCTGTGGCCTTTGTACAGGAGGGGGGTGAGCCTCCTGATAGGTAGAGAGAGTGACAGTCACAAGAACTAGTGCTTCTCAACTCAGTCTGACTTCAGCTCTTCGCCTGAACCATCCGCAAAAGCAACACCCTGGTCCACACCCGCAGCACCCTGGTCCACACCCGCAGCACCCTGGTCCACATCCGCACTTGGCTTGGTTACCGAGCGGGCACATTCTGAAAAGATATTTGAGATAAAGATACGTTCACTGTAATGGGGGGAAGGTTCAGGCAAAAGGGCTTCTGGGGATTCTGTCATTGTGCTGCACTACTACGAAACCATCTCTTACATCCCAAAAGTCTTGAGCTTTTGCTGGACCTCACAGTCAGAGTGAATAATACACACAGAGGTCACTTAAGACTGCTGTCCTACTATGTGCTCGGCCTGTCGGTTTAACCTGCCTTTAAGAGAACAACGTCACCGACCTCCTATGCCTTAGCCTCTCCACATCATCGGCTTTACAACCTAAACTGACACGTAGCTGCAACCTTAAGTCGCGGATTCTTCCAGGCCCCTGACCGAACACTGACCCACGTGTGATTTTGCGTGTGTTTTGGTAATCATTCACTGCGAGCAGGAAAGAGACAGAGAACAATCTTATAAAACGGATGTCACCGTAAGGGCTTGGTAGACAGTGGTGACTGGGATGCTGTTGGTTATCTGGGTGTGTAGTGGGCTGGCCTGATGTTGATTGTTTTCTAAAGCTAATGCTGGTTCCTCAAACCTGGGTTGCCCCAGAGACGAGAGAGTCCACACGTAAACCCAAGTGACACTATGCGACCTTGCCCCCAAGTTATCTCTGCTTGGTGACTAAAGATGCCGACAGCCAACAACTGGGCAGAGGAGACACAGGGTTAGGGTTTCCTGGGCGTGGGGGTGTGAGGGGGAGGAGGTGAGTGGAGGAGAAGCTGCCATAGGTTAGCTGAGACATGGAAATGTAGCCACGAGAACTGGCCACCTGGAGCTAAGATCAGCCCAGATGAACCATAGTGAGAGAAAATCAGAGTCATCCACAGGAAGGTAGATCCTAACAGCATAGAGAGTCGATATCTGACCAGCTCTGTGCTGTTTATTACTGCAAATAATAAAAGTTGTGTGTCTTTTATCCTGGAACTGAAGGATCATGGCGGGATCGAAATCCAGACTGAGATTAAAATTTTCTACAATATAAGTGAGTTAATCCCTTTTAAAACTGTGCTAAAGGTTCCATAAAGATTTTCTCCCTCATTCCCCGCATGATGTTTTCTGTGCTGATCAATAAAGGAGAAAGCAAAGCCCCTTTTCAGGATAGGCATACTGACAGATTCACAAGACAGCATTCAGGCAGGCACATACTCAGATGTATACAACAGACAGACAGCAGACAGACAGACAGACAATGAAAGACACAGAGAGTGAAGGAGAGAATTTAAATCTAGGCTCACCACTCTGGTCAAACAACATTGAGGGGAAATGCTTTGATTTCTGCCTTTAATACTATGTTATTGGCGACTCTGATCTTACCATCAATGCACTCAAACTGACCACAGGAGATATTCTATTTGTTAACCACACTGGTTTCTTTGTGAAAATCAGCTCACTCTGTGTATGGAGGGAGGGGGAAGGGTGTTAATTTTTTTATGCACAGAACATTTTACAGTAAAAATAAAAGTTAAATATATTAGTATAACTCACTGAATCCTATTTGTCCTCCCCCCACACTTAGATTATGTCAGAATCATATGGAAAGGGTTGTCTTTCCAAGCCATGAACCCTCAGGACTAGGAGACTGGGGGAAAGGAAGGTAGAAACCAGAGAGACCAACCACATTGTGGAGTAGATGGTGTGGTATAACAACTGACTTAACAGTGGCAAAGCTACCCACACCTGGGAAGAGACAGGCCCAATCCCGGCAAGTTCAAGGGTTAGTCCTACCAGACAGCCCTGACGCTGGGGTGTGGTCGGGACTCAAAGTGACAGGACTGACACCCAGTCAGGCAGTCAGGCCTCCAGATGCCTCCATCACCACAGCTAAGGATGACAGATGGAGAGCCAATGGGAGTCACTTTGCTCGGCCCAGAGCCCCAGTGCTGGGTGAAATTTCAGATGCTGAGGAAGGAGACAACACAGACACTTCCTGACTTGACCTCCTGGGTGCTGGCCGTGAGCCACACAGCCCTCGACAGGAAAGGACCAATTTCTGTCCAAGAAAACTAGCTGAGTGCAAAGAAAAGACTCAGATACTCAGAGATGCAAAGTCCAACAATAAACAGACTCTTCTGGCAAGCACACAAACACACACACACACACACACACACACACAAACATATATACTATACATACATATGTATGTTTATACATATATGTATAAATGAAAATATGTGTGTGCACTCACATACAAATACACATTTGTGCACACATACATACACAGAAATATAAAGATGTATCATACACACATATACAATATACATATATGTACACATATAAACATTCATAAATACAAATACATGTATGTACTCACATATATTTGTACATGCATGTCCTTTTGTATTCAAATATGCATGCATACACTTACATGGACACATGCACCATACATACACACACGCATGCTCACACACACACACACACACACACACACAACTTTTAATCAACACTTTAGGACTTCACTGTCCACCAAAAAACAGAAGAAAAAAAATGTCAGATATTTGAAGAAAACCCTTCGGCATGGAGACTGTCAAAAAAAGTAAAAATAAATAAGAATGGAGTTCAGACAACAGAGTTATTGGGAAAAGCGAAATAAAACCATGAAACAGAAGGAAGTAAAAAGGAAATATTTAAGAAAAAGACTCCAGGATAATTAAAAATGATAAGATGACAGAAATACAATACAAACTTTTAGATTTAAAAATGTGGAGCAAAAAAAGCCATCCACTTAGTCTGAAGATGTAGCTCAGGGCTGGACCCTTCCCCAGCACGCGTGGGGCCATGGGGTAGATCCTGGCATCACAAGGTGCTCAGTGCTGGGACTGAGTGAGACCCTGCACGAAGGGACAGAGGACAACAGTGTAAAACCTGCAAAGGGAAGAGAAAGCAGGCATGGGAAAGCCGACAGCTTCAACAGCAGCCTCGGTCTCCAGCAGAAGACTCCACACTGTCTTCCAACTCTAAGAGCAATCCGCAGAGCGTCCGTGCACAGAAACACGGGCCCCGGGGCCCCAACCCTGCGCTGACATGGGAGGAAGGAAGGTTTCAGAAAGGATGGTCCCGAAAGGGTGGGGGATGGGACGCAAAGCCCCCCCCCCCCGCACCCTCCCCCGCGCTGTTTCAGAACATGTGGAGAGGAAATTCACACTTCTGGCTTTAAGTCTGATGATACGTTTGTGACAATAAAATAAAAATTAAAAAAAAAATAAGCCTATCAAAGTGGAAAAATTGTTTTTACTGAAGATAGAGGAAAAGCTATAAAATGACTTTTCGCTTCCAGCCAAGACAAATGAACAGAGACTAGACTTTCCACCTGAACAAACCAAACCAAGAAGGACAAAATAGTCACCTAGAGCAAAGATGTCCAGACACTGGCCGTCTCTCGCTCAGCCGTGTCCCGACACGCGATCTTTCAAGGGAACCATCAATACCGATCTTAGTGTCTTAAGTCTTGGGCTGTGGGAAATAGCAGCTCATTTGGTAACACGCTTGCCTTGAGAGCACCAGGATCTCAGCTGATCCCCCAGACTCCCGCACAGAAGGCCAGTGGTGGTGCATGCGCATGCTCGCATGCTCGCAATCCCAACACTGCAGAGGCGGCACCGGCAAGCGCCTGGGGCTCTCTCACCTGCTGCTCTGAACTAACTACCTATGAGCTCCAAGCCAGTGAGGGACTGTGCCAACAACCGAAGGGGCTGCTGGGAAACAAACACGAAATAAAAACAAATCTGACCAAAAACGAGGAAGAAATATATACTGGAAACTGAAAGATACTGTCAAGAGAAAGCAAAGGCCTGAAGAAAAAAGAAACAGAAATGTACTGTTAATGGTCACAAAAACTAATGTGATTAAGATTTAACTTCCTGAGTTAAGTAACGGATGAATTAACTCAGTTTAAAAAAAAAAAATCCCAACAGATTTCCTATGGCTGTTGAAAAGCTGATTCTAAAAACAACTAAAAATGCAAAGGACTTATACAACTACAATTATTTAAAAAACCAGAATTGAAGATCTAGCATGCCCTGGGATGGCAGTCAACACAAGGTCTCGGCCTCAGCACAGGGAGCCCAGCCCAGCAGGCCTCATAGGACTGCTTGTGCAGCTGCAGAAGCTCTTCCCTTTATAATCCAGACAGTTTTGTCTCTCCCCCTCCCCCTCCCCTTCTCTTCCCCCTCTCCTTCCCATCCTCCCTTCCTCCCCATTCCCCTCTCCCTCCCTTCCTCCCCATCCCCCTCTCCTTCCCTTCCTTCCTCCCCCTCCTCCTCTCCTCTTCCTCCCTCCATCCCTCCCCCTCCCTCTCTTCTTCCCTTCCCCCTTCCCTCCCTCCTCCTCCCCTGCTCCTACCCTCTCTCCCTCCCTCCTTACCCTACCTCTCTGCTCCCTCTCTCATTTTCTCTCTCCCCACAAGCTCATGCTCTCTCTCTCCTGCCCCTCCTCTCTGTCTCCCTCTCTAGGATGACTTCATTGGCCTCTTTCCTAGGCTTCCCAGTAAACCTGCCTTCACTTTAATTTGGCTTGAATTGGCTCATTTCCTAGGTGGAGAATAACTTATCACCTAGGCCTTTGTCAATGCAACACAAGCACTTTACCAACCAAGCTACACCCTTGGCCTGCAAATACACTCTTATTAATAACTGTGGAGGGCCTGACTCCTGCTTGCAAAAGTACCACATCCTAGAGAAGTTTATACCCTGTCATCACCAGCCTTTTTTTATAACATGCTTTATTAGGATAAGAAAACTTTATTTAAGAAAAAAGATAGAAAAGAAAAAAGGAGGGAAGGAAGGACAATGCGGCATCAGCACATTGGCACCTGCCCACTCCCGCCTCACCCTCTAGCCTTCCCCTTCTTTGCACCTCCCCTCCCAGTGATGCCAGATGAGGCAGTTCTCTGATACGTATGCAGCTGGAGCCATGGACCCATCCACGTGTACTCTTTGGTTGGTGGTTTAGTCCCTGGGAGCTCTGGGGGTACTGGGTGGTTGATATTATTGTTCTTCCTTTGAGGTTGCAAACCCCTTCAGCTCCTTCAGTCCTTCCCCTAACTCCTCCATTGGGGTCCCGGGATCAGTCCAATGGTTGGCTGTGAGCATCTACATCTGTCTTAGTCAGGCGCTGGCAGAGCCTCTCAGAGGACAGCCATGCCAGGCTCCTGTCTGTAAGCACATCTTGGCATCAGCGATAGTGGGTTTGGTGTCCGTGGATGGAACGGATCATACAGTGGGGCTGTCAGTCTCTAGATGGCCTCTGCTTCATTTTTGTCCCTGCATTTCCTTTAGACACGGATAATTCGGAGTTAAAATATTTAGAAGCGCGGAAGGCCCCATCCCTCCACTGGGGCCCATGTCTGTCTACTCGAGGTGGTCTCCTTGGCTTCTCTCTCCCCGCTATTGGGTATTTCTGCTAATGTCAGCCCCACTGGGACTTTCCTTGGCTCAGCTTATAAGAGTTTCAGAGAATCAGTCAATCTCATAGAAACTACTTTAGCCTTGGCCAGCTACTGCACTAGCTCCTCTGAAAGCCTCAAGACCCCAAGACCAATTGGGGCTTTCCCTCTGTGGCGCCTCCCCCAGGACGAGGCCTCAGAGTTCTGCTTTGGCCATGGATGTTTAATCACTCTAAACTTTCTGTAACAGTAAAAGTCATCCTCAAAACTCACCCTCACTTTATAGCACCCAGCTCTCGGGAGACCTAATTCATTCCCAGGGATGGAAATTAAGTTAAGGTCTCTGCTCCCATGACCTAATTACCTCTAACTAGGCCCCTCCGCTTAAAGGTCCCACCACCTCCCATCAGGGATTGGGCTTCCCAGCACACCTCTGTACAAACTCTATCTTCCCCCTAAAAATATTCACTCTTTTTCTGTGGCCTCGGGCACACTGCTCATTTTATCCCTGTGTATCTCAGACTGCTATGATGATCTCTGTACATGGCTACTTCCCAGAATAAAATGTAAATTCCCACCTGCGGTAGGTAGTTTTAAAAGACACAGTTCATTACCTAGGAAGGGAGTCTCAGTAAGGGATTATCTAAGCTGGTTTGTCCTCTGAGCACGTCTTTAGGGGATAGTCCTGGCTATGTTAATTGATGTGAGAAGACCCACCCATTGTGGGGGGCACCATCCCCTACGCAGAGGGTCTTAAAGCAAACTGAGTGAAAACATATACATATTATTCCACTGTGCTTAGCTTTTGACTGTGCATATAATATGACCAATTATCTCCATTGCCCATCACAGTGACTTCTGTACTGGATGGAGTTATGAGACAAAACAAGTCCTCTCTTCCCTAAGGTTATTTTAACACAACAGTAAGAAATAAAATTAATGCATAACCCAAATAACACTGAACAGTTTTCTTCTTGACTAGCAACATACATTCATCTGATCAAGATATAACCAAAATAATAATGATAATAATAATAATAATAATAATAATAACAATAATATCAGTTACCATAAGGAAAGGTATCTTTTAAAAATTGCAGAAGGAAGAGGAGGAAGACAAGAAGAAAATAGGGGGTAGGGAGTGTTGGTTGAGTTTGGTCAACTCGACGCAAATCTAGACACACCTGAGAAGAGGGAGCCTCCTTTGAGGAGTTGCCTCCCATCAGACTGGCCTGTGAGCATGTTCGTGAAGCTTCTTTGTATTAATAGCTGCTGTGGGTGGGGTTGCCGCTGTGGGTGGGGTTGGTCTAGGCTGTATAAGAAAGCAGGCTGAGCGCTGAGCAGGCCATGAGCTAATGCGCAGTGCCCCTCGACGGCCTCTGCCCTGGTCCCTGCCTCCAAGTTCCTGCCACACTCGACTTCCTGCCTTGACTTTCCTTCAGGCTGTGACCTATGACCTACGTAGACTTTTCCTCTCCAGGTTCCTTCTCGGTGTTGTGTCACAGCAATGACAGAGGAGCTGACTGTGCCGGCAGATGTGAAGAGAGCACAGGAGAAGAGAAGGCAGCAGAGGGGGGAGAGGCGGACAACAATCTAACACGCTGGGCTACAGAGATACCATCCATTGCTCTTCCCCGGCCTCAGAGAACCACGACAGCACATGAGTTCTACCAACGGCTTTGAGTTGCTGCATTCCAGTCACCGTCTGCCATTGATTAAAGCCCCAGAGTCCTCGACTTTTCACTTTTAATTTTGTGTAAAAGAAAGTTGTAACCAGTTTTCGTGGCAGGTCACTGTGAAGGCTCAAAGAGTGGGAAGCTTTATGTGGCGACAGAAACTTTCACTCTGGGTGAAAATTAAGCCCTTAATTAAAATGATCTTCCACAGTGGCTGTCTGTAACACTCATCTTTCTGAAAGGGGGTGTTGTGTGTTCCAACACCTACAGTGTGAAAGCTAAATCCACCAGTCTAAAAATATTCCTATCCAGCTGTGGGGATGACGTCATCTTAAAAAGAGCCCATGGTGTGATTCACCATTTGAATAAAATGTAGTTTAACTCTAAGACGGATGATTCCATTATTCTTTTAATTGTATGCTACACATCTGAATAACACGTATTCTGCTTCCTAATGAAGTTGTCTTAAAAATGAATGCAAATACTTATTGACCAAACCCTTGTATGGCCCCCATTGATTCGATTTCACTGGGGTCAGAGAGGGGATGAAGAAAAGACAGACATAGACACGAAGAGACAGAGAATCTGGAATCAGGTGGACTAGGCTCTCATGGAGAAGCCAGAGAACCCCAGGAGCTCAGAGCGTTTCTTTTGCATAGTTGAACAGGGAGGCAGAAATACTGTATACAGCTAAACAAGGATGCAGGGTTCTTACCTGATAATAACCTAAAAATCATGGTCACTGTGATTAATACATCGGAACTTCAAGGAAAGTGGTCTGTCTGCAACAGATTAATCTCAGGTTTCTTGGAACAGTCCAACTCCATTTGTTATGTCTCATACATATGCTTCTGTCCCTGTTTTTGGTGAAGAAAAATATGTCCTACAGATCCATGCCTATAGGACATCCTGGCTAGCATCTGTAGCAAGTCTTTACATAAGTCTAGGTAAAAATGCATCTTATAAATCAGGAAAAACAACCCATAGATTTTGAAATCAGAAATATGGGATTCAAATCCCTACTAGCCCACATATCATCTCTGAAATCATCAGCAAGTCTCTCTCTCTCTCTCTCTCTCTCTCTCTCTCTCTCTCTCTCTCTCTCTCTGAAACTCCATATCTTCCTTGTATAAAGTATAATTACCTACCTGAAAAATGTAGATTTGGAGAATTCATGCAAAAATACATAGTACATGATACAAAGAGAGTTGTTGAGAAGTGATTTATTTTCAGTTGTAAAGGTTCAGTTTTATTTACTTACATTCTTTCGTGGTTCATAGAAATACCAAGATAAATTAAGAAGGGAAACTACAGTGGGCTGGAGCCAAAATCTTCCGTCCATATCACCTTCCTGAGACACGGTAGAATGTGCTTGCCCAGGAAGCGGAGACTCCGGGGAGGCTGCTGTGCGGTCGCCTTCACTCTAGGAGGGAAGGATTTGGATTCCAGCGGTGACCTTTGTGCAGCTCTCCGGTTTGAGGTTCCTGCCCCATCCTAAAGCAAACACATGAAATCAATTAGACGGCTAAATTCCAGGCAGGCTCCTCTTAGCAGGGAATATCGCTGAGGCCAAGAAAACCTGGTTTGCCACGGGGAGCTTTCTGCAGAGAATGTAAAATCACATCAGTGAAGTTGTTACACGCCACATCTTAGCAAAATAATACAACCTGGGTGTTCTACTGGTCATGTGTGTGTACACCTTCAGTGTGACTGTGTCTACTCTAGAAGACTGAAGTCTAGGACTAAGAAGACCCCAGATAGCCCAGGTAAGAGGACCAATAATAAACCGCTAGTTATTTGGAAGCGAAATGCAAGGATTCCCAGGTTTGAATCACATGACCTTGGTCCCTAAAATACTCACTTCTCACTTATAATTCTCCAATTTTTGACCTTTCATCTGTTTGAGCAGAACTTGGTATTGTGGAGTTCACCAAGCCTTCAGACCCTTCATCTCAAGACATCCCACTTAAATTCAACCGAAGCTATTTTTATTTTTATTTTCACAAACTGAAGGGGAGAAAATGATCACTTCCCTTAGCAAGAGAAAAGAAAAACAAGCAGGCTTATTAAGAAGGTGTCTTGGTCAGTGTTCTGTGGCTGTGAATAGACACCGTGACCAGAGACACAACTCGTATAAATGAAGACATTTAACCAGGGCTGGTTTACAGTTCAGAGGTTTAGTCCGTTATTGTCATGGTAAGAAGCATGGCAGCATCAAGGCAGACATGGTGCTAGAGAAGGAGCTGAAAGTTCTACATCCGGAACTGGCAGCAGAAAGAGAGAGACAGAGACACGCAGAGAGATGGAGAGACAGAGACAGAAGATGAGAGAGAGATGGCCTGGCTTGAGAATTTGAAACCCCAAAGCCCACCCCTAGAGACTTACTTCTTCCAACAAGCCACACCCACTCCAACAAGCCACACCCACTCCAACAAGCCACACCTACTCCAATAAGCCACACCTACTCCAACAAGGCCACACCTCCTAATCCCTGTCTCAGCACCACGCCCTGATGACCAAGCTGTCAAGCCTATGAGCCCACGGCGGCCATTCCTCCTCAGACCACCACGGGTGAACAGTGGACCTCACAGGTGAGGGAAGTGACTCCAGGCCCAGCGTGGCCGAGGTATCTACATTTAAAAGTCCATGTTTCAACAAAGAACTATAACTTAGAAAAGGGTAGTACAACAGAAAACAGTCTAAAGCTACAGAGGTGGAAATTATCAAAAAATATGCCGCCATCTTAACCACTATTAAGTGTTGAAATATAAGGCACTAATTAGACATATAATGTTTTTGCAGCCACCAGTACTTATCTAATCAATGAACCCTCAAAAAAAAAGTTTTTCTTAGAGAATTGAGCGCGGTAGTACACACAGTCCCCAGAGGGAGCTGAGGACACAGGATCCAGAGTCTGAGACCGTAGAGCTAGATGCGGCTCAGCAATTAAGAACAACGTGCATCGCTTGCAAAAGAAGCAAGTTTAGTTCCTAAAGCCCACATGGGGTGGCTCTCAGTGCCCGTAATGATGTGACACCCCTTTCTAGTCCCGCAGACTCCTACATGTACATATTCAGATACATACACGTTAAATAAATAAATAAATAATCTTTCTAAATTTTTTCAAAAATATAATAAATAAATAAATAAATAAATAAAAAGACTGGAGGAAAATTAAAAAGAAAAAAACTGAAGTAAAAGGAGCTCTTATTTTTGATAATCGTCCTCACTTTTTTGTTTGTTTGTTTGTTTGGTTTTTGTTTTTGTTGTTGTTGTTGTTTTGTTTTGTTTTGTTTTTCAAGGCAGGGTTTCTCTGTGTAGCTCCGGCTGTCCTGGAACTCACTCTGTAGACCAGGCTGGCCTCCAACTAAAAAAGCCACCTGCCTCTGCCTCCCAAGTGCTGGGATTAAAGGCGTGTACTACCACCGCCCGGCTTGTCCTCACTTTTAAGAGCTTTCTTTTAGTAATGTGATGGCTCCTATGGACTCCTAGCCCGACAGGATCTAGAATCGCCTAGGAGACAAGCCTCTGGGATAGCTGGGAGTGGGTTTCTAGACTGAGTTTCTTGAGATGGGAAGACGCACCTACTAATGGGGGGCCTCGTTCTGTGAGCAGGGCTCACAGGCTGGATACAAAGGAGGGTGTGAGCTGAACTCTGGCCCTGATCCCTCTGCTTCCTGACCGCTGAATGTGACACTGCCCCCACCCCCACCCCCACCCCCGCTCCTGCTGCCACGCCCTCACACCGTGAGCCGGCATGGACCCTGCTCCATGTGAGCCAACATTAACCCCCCTCCCTTTGAGTGGCTTTTGGCCAATATTTTGTCACCACAATCAGGAAAGTAACTAAGATGACGATTCATGTGACAACATCTGCACAGTGCATCATGCTTCCCAAACATGCCAAGTGCCATTCTCAGTGCCAATCAAGTATTGACAAGACTCTGAGATATTGGAGCTTCTAAAGCGTCTCTGAGCCAGAGATCAAGATAGACATCTCGGAGAACCTTTTTTTTTTTATTTTTTTTTTTAATTTTCTATATTCTATGTTTACATTCCAAAGGCTTTCCCCTTTCCCAGTTCCCACCCACCATAGTTCCCATAGTTCCTCTCCCCCCCCAACTGTTCCCCAATCATTCCCCCTCCCCCCTCGGTTTCTTTACTAAACTGGATGCAATCTTTACAGGCCCAGGGTCCTTTCCTTTCTTCTTCTTGGGAATCATTTGACTTGCTATTTGTGTCTTGAGTATTTAGGGCTTCTGGGCTCATTAATATCCACTTATCAGTGATTGCATTTCATGTGCATTCTTTTGTGATTGGGTTAATTCACTCAGGATGATATTTTCCAGGTCTAACCATTTACCTACAAATTGCATGAATTCATTATTTTTAATTGCTGAGTAGTATTCCATTGTATAAATATACCACATTTTCTGTATCCATTCCTCCTTTGAGGGATATTTGGGCTGCTTCCAATTTCTGGCTATTATAAACAAGGCTGCTATAAACATAGTGGAGCATGTGTCCTTATTGCATGCAGGGGAATCCTCTGGGTATATGCCCAGGAGTGGTATGCCAGGGTCCTCTGGAAGTGACATGCCCAATTTTCTGAGGAACCGCCAAACTGATTTCCAGAGCGGTTTTACCATTTTGCAATCCCACCAACAGTGGAGGAGTGTTCCTCTTTCTCCACATCCTCGCCAGCACTTGTTGTCTCTTGAGTTTTTAATCTTAGCCATTCTGACTGGTGTGAGGTGGAATCTCAGGGTTGTTTTGATTTGCATTTCCCTGATGACTAATGATGTTGAACATCTTTTAAGGTGTTTCTCGGCCATCCGAATTTCTTCTGGTGAAAATTCTTTGTTTAGCTCTGTGCCCCATTTTTTGATAGGGTTATTTGTTTCTTTGCGGTCTAACTTCTTGAGTTCTTTGTATATATTGGATATTAGCCCTCTGTCGGATGTGGAATTGGTGAAGATCTTTTCCCACTTTGTTGGTTGCCGTTTTGTCCTTCTGACAGTGTCCTTTGCTTTGCAGAAACTTTGTAATTTTATGAGGTCCCATTTGTCGATTCTTGATCTTAGAGCATAAGCTATTGGTGTTCTGTTCAGGAACTTTTCCCCTGTGCCCAAGTCCTCCAGGGTCTTCCCAAGTTTCTTTTCTAATAGTTTCAGTGTGTCTGGTTTTATGTGGAGGTCCTTGATCCACATAAAGTATCTTGGCGTAACTCTAACCAAACAAGCGAAAGATCTGTACAACAGGAACTTCAAGTCCTTGAAGAAAGAAATCGAAGAAGACCTCAGAAGATGGAAAAATATTTCTTGCTCCTGGATTGGCAGGATCAATATAGTAAAAATGGCCATCTTGCCAAAAGCAATATACAGATTCAATGCGATCCCCATCAAAATCCCAACTCAATTCTTCATAGATCTAGAAAGAGCAATTCTCAAATTCATCTGGAGTAACAAAAAACCCAGGATAGCTAAAACTATTCTCAACAATAAAAGGACTTCTGGGGGAATCAATATCCCTGACCTCAAGCAGTACTACAGAGCAATTGTGTTAAAAACTGCATGGTATTGGTACAGCAACAGGCAAGTGGATCAATGGAACAGGATTGAAGACCCAGAAATTAACCCACAGACTTATGGTCACTTGATCTTTGATAAAGGAGCCACAACCATCCGGTGGAATAAAGATAGCCTTTTCAACAAATGGTGCTGGTTCAACTGGAAGTCAACATGCAGAAGAATGCGAATTGACCCACTCTTATCTCTTTGCACAGAGAACCTTTTTTTATTCCATCTATTTATTTATTTATTTATTTATTTATCCATTTAGTGTGTATGTGTATATGTGCATGTGTGTATTCTTGCATCCATACACACATGCATATCACAGTACAAATGTGGAGGAATTAGTTCTCTACTACCCCTGTGTGAGTCCTGGGCATTGAACAAGGCTTGTTAGCCTTAGTTGCAAGTGTCTTTAACTGTGGAGATGTCTAATGGTCTCTTTCTACCTCCCCTGCCTTTAAATAAAAAGAAAATAGTGGTGAACAGATCTAGAAAGTAAAGCATTGTTCTTTCTTTAAATTTATTTTTAAAAAAGCATCCTTTTTTTGATTGGAAAACAACCATTGTAATGGATCATAATTCAGGCAAGACCAATTTTCCAATTTCTGTAAGAAAATTTGAGCCTGTCTTCATTTTGTTTGTGTTTTTTTTTTTATTTTCAGTTGTTCCTTGAGAATACAGATCTGTTCTTAATAAAAAATCCAGGACATGTGAAACTAGTTCCTTGTCAAAAAGAATGCAACCTCAAGTTGGCTACTCACCAACTTTATAAAATCTAGTTGCAAGAAATAGCATTAGGAAAAGGACACATAATCCATTCTTTCCTTGAGAAGTTTCCAGTTGACTTCCTGCATGTTGAGATTTGGAGATGTTAAGCTGCCAATACACAACAAAAGCGAAGATCCTAGACTTAGAAGAATCAATGAAGTATCTTTGACAAAGGAAGCTGAATATTTCATTAATTTAACAGTTAACATTTTAGAATCATTTGCTTGTTATAAACATTCATCCAGAAGAGGGGAGACCACGGGAACTGTAACTTTTAACTGTATGTTTGTTGAAATGAATTCCATAACTGTTGTGATTTAGTCCCAACCCTCCAAGTAGGAAGTATTCTTCCTAATGGAAACAATACCCTCTTGAATAGTCAGAGAGTCATTGGAAGAATAAGGAAGAAAATATTTAAATTTCTATAATCAAATGAAAATTCAAACCCAGCTGACCAGAACCTTTGGGATACAGTTCAGGAACTTGGAAGAGATAAAGTTAGAACTATGTGAACTAGAATTTAAAAATCAGAGGGAATAGGATTTTTTGTAGACTTTTTTTCTTTTGCTTTTTTCTTATTTGTCTTTTGTTTGTTTTGATTTTGTTTTGTTTGTCTGTTTTGAGAGAGAAAAGTGTAAAGGGAAGTGGTGAGAATCTGGGAAGTGTTTGGGTAGTGAAAAATGTAATCAATATAAACAATCAATAAAATGTTTTCAAGAGAATAAAAATAAAAATCAGAAGATTCAAATAAATAACCTACTCAAAGTCTTAGAAAAAAAGAGAAACCCAAACATGAAATCAGTAACAGTGAGAAATAATGGAAACCAAGGCAGAAATTAAAATAAAGAGAACAATGCATAGACTTGACTCCCCTTCTGTTCCTTCTACCCCTTCCACTGCCTGGCCTTTCTGCTGCTGCAGATTCTTTGCACCATCTCCTGATCCATCCTAGACAAGCCTCTGCACTCAGAGCAGTTGATAAGAACCCCCTCCTACCTCTGGAGTCCCAGAAATGCTGCTGGGGGCCCAGTGGGACTAACCAGCAACCACTGAAACCTCCGCCCTCCCTAATACCATTCCCCTTCCATTCCTTCTGCCCCTTCCTCTGCTGGTCCCTCCACAGGAGTGCCAAGAGGCCTGAGAGCACAGGTAGGACCACCCTGCTGTTCAGCAGAACCCATCCGGAACCCTCAGGCAGGAGACTTCCTGTGTCTGTCTCTGGCTGGGGACCATCCTCTGCAGCAGTGCACTATATCCAGGTGGCTAACCTCCCAGGACTGTGGAAGGGCCTGAGAGCACAGAGCTGATCCTGAGCCACAAAGCTACATACACAAACACCACCACAGGAGAGCTGGTCTCCCAGGAGTGCCTACATACCTGTGTAAACAGAGAGAACAGGAATCCCAGGAATACAGATACACAGGCTTGCAGGACAGATAAGTCACAGTCAGAGACAGCAAGACCAGCTAACACCAGAGATAATCAGATGGCAAAAGGCAAACACAAGAACATTACCAACAGAAACAAAGGCAACATAGTAACATTCGAACCCAGTACTTCCACAACAGCAAGTTCTGGATACCCCCAACACACTGGAAAAGAAATATCTTGATTTAAAATCACATCTAATAATGCTGATAGAGGACTTCAAAAAGAACATAAACAGCTTCCTTAAAGAAATACAGGAGAACATGGGTCAACAGGTAGAAGCCCTAAAAGAGGAAACACAAAAATTCCTTAAAGAAATACAGGAGAACATGGGTAAACAGGTAGAAACCCTTAAAGAGGAATCACAAAAATCCCTTAAAATATTACAGAAAAGCACAAACAAGTGAAGGAACTGAACGAAACCATTCAGGATCTAAAAATGGAAGTAGAAACAATAAAGAAATCACAAAGGGAGACACAAATCACATAGAAAACCTTGGAAAGAATTCAGGAGTCATAGATGCAAGCATCAACAACAGAAAACAAAAGATAGAAGAAAGAATCTCAGGTGCTGAAGATACCATAGAAAACATTGACTCAACAGTCAAAGAAGGTCTTCCGGTCGGGCCGAGTTGGTCGCTGGGTTTGTTGAAGGACATCAGCTGAGGAGTTTGTGTTTCTTAGGAAGATTGAAGCCATGGCTGGTGCAGAAAGTGATGGCCAATTCCAGTTCACTGGAATCAAAAAATATTTCAACTCTTATCCCCTCACTGGTAGAATGAATTGTGTCCTGGCCACATATGGAGGCATTGCTTTGTTGGTCTTGTCCTTCAAGTTAAGGCCCAAAAGAACCCCAGCTGTGAAAGCAACATAAATGGATTTTGAAATGTCTGACCTCACCTGTTAAGTCCCATGCCTGAAGAAGCTGATGTGAACTCATCATGTAATACTCAATTTGTACAATAAATTATGAACCTAGAAAAAAAAACAGTCAAAGAAAATGCAAAATGCAAAAAGCTTGTAATCCAAAATATCCAGGAAATCCAGGACACAATGAGAAGACTGAAACTACAGATTATAGATATAGAAGAGAGCAAAGATTTACAACTTAAAGGGCCAGTAAATATCTTCGGCAAAATAATAGAAGAAAACTTCCCTAACCTAAAGAAAGAGATGTCCATGAACATACAAGAAGCCTACGGAACTCCAAACAGACTGGATCAGAAAAGAAATTCCTCTCATCACATAATAACCAAAACACTAAATGCACTAAACAAAGAAAGGATATTAAAAGCAGTAAGGGAAAAAGGTCAAGTAACATATAAAGTCAGACCTATCAGAATTATACCAGACTTCTAAAAGCTAGAAGACTATGAAAGCTAGAAGATCCTGGGCAGATCTCATACAGACCCCAAGATAACATAAATGTCATCCCAGGCTACTATACCCAGCAAAACTCTCAATTACCATAGACAAAACAAGATATTCCATGACAAAACCAAATTTACACAATATCTTTCCACAAGCCCAGATCTACAAAGGATAATGAATGGAAAACACCAACACAGGGAGAGAAACTATACCCTAGAAAAATCAATAAAGTAATCTTCTTTCAACAAACCCAAAAGAAGATAGCCATACAAACATAATTCCACCTTTAACAATGAAAATAACAGGAAGTAACAATCACTTCTCCTTAATATCTCTTTAACATTAACGGACTCAATTCCCCAATAAAAAGGCATAGACTAACACACTGGATACGTAAACAGGACCCAACATTTTGCTGTATACAAGAAACCTATCTCAGTGACAAAGACAATCACTACCTCAGAGTCAAGGGTTGGAAAACAATTTTCTGAGCAAATGGTCCCAAGAAACAAGCTGGAGTGTCCATTCTTTTATCAGATAAAATTGACTTCCAACCAAAAAGGATAAGGAGGGACACTTCATAATGGTCAAAGGAAAAATTGACTGAGATGAACTCTCAATTCTGAACATCTACATTCCAGATGCAAGGGCACCCCCATTCGTAAAAGAAACTTTACTAAAACTCAAAGCACACATTGTACCCCACATGATAATAGTGGGATACTTCAACACCCCACTTTCAGCAATGAACAAATCATGGAAACAGAAACTAAACAGAGACATAGTGAAACTAACAGAAGTTATGAACCAAATGAATCTAACAGATATTTATAGAACATTTCATCCTAAAGCAAAAGAATATACCTTCTTCTCAGCACCTCATGGTACCTTCTCCAAAACTGACCATATAATTGGTCACAAAACAGGCCTCAACAGATACAGGAATATTGAGATAATTCCATGCACCCTATCAGATCACCAAGGTCTAATGCTGGTCTTAAGTTCAAACAAAAACAACTTAAAACACACATACACATAAATGTTGAACAATGTCCTACTCAATGGTAACATGGTGAAGGGAGAAATAAAGAAAGAAATTAAAGACTTTTTAGAATTTAATGAAAATGAAGACATATCATACCAAAACTTATGGGACACAATGAAAGCAGTGCTAAGAGGAAAACTCATAGTGCTAAGTGCCTCCAAAAAGAAAATGGAGAGAGAGTACACTACCAGCTTGACAACACACCCGAAAGCTCTAGAACAAAAAGAATCAAATACACCGAAGAGGAGTAGATGGAAGAAAATAATCAAATTTTCAGGTATAAAATCAACCAAATAGGAACAAAAAGAACTATACAAAAAAATCAACCAGGAGCTAGTTCTTTGAGAAAATCAACAAGATAGATAAACCCTTAGCCAGACTAACCAGAGGGCACAGAGGCACTACCCAAATTAATATCAGAAATGAAAAGGGAGACATAACAACAGAAACTATGGAAATTCAAAAAAATCATCAGATCCTAGTATGTAAACTTATACTCAAGGAAATTTGGGAAATCTGGATGAAATAGACAATATTTCAGATGTTTCCTAGACACATACTAAGCACCAACATTAAAATAGGATCAGATAAACAATCTAAATAGTCCCATCTAAAAATTCCTGAGGAAATAGAAGCAGTTATTAACAGTCTCCCAACCAAAAAAGGCCCAGGATCAGATGGGTTTTGTAGGGAATTCTATCAGATCTTCAAAGACCCAATACCAATACTCTTCAAACTATTCCACAAAATAGAAACACAAGGAAAACTACCCAATTCATTCTATGAAACAACAATAATGCTTATACCTAAACCAAACAAAGACTAAACTAGGAAAGAGGACTTCAGACCAATTCCCTTATGAGTATTGATGCAAAATATGCAATAAAATTCTTACCAACCAAATCCAAGAATACATCAAAAGGATAATTCACCACCATCAAGTAGACTTCATCCCAAGGGATGCAGGGATGGTTCAACATACAGAAATGCATCAATGCAATCCACTGCATAAACAAACTCAAAGGAAAAAACACATGATCATCTCATTAGCTGCTGAAAAATCATTTGACAAAATTCAGCATCCCTTCATTTAAAAGTCTTGGAGAGATCAGGAATTCAAAGCCCATACCTAAACATAGTGAAAGCAATATACAGCAAACCAGTAGCCAACCTCAAACTAAATGGAGAAAAACTTGAAGCAATCCCACTAAAACCGGGGACCAGACAAGGCTGTCCACTCTCTCCCTATCTATTCAATATAATACTTGAAGTTCTATCTAGAGCAATTAGACAACAAAAGGAAGTCAAATTTATAGAAATTGGAAAGGAATAAGTCAAAAATATCACTATTTGCAGATGATATGATAGTATACTTCAGTGACACCAAAACTTCCACCAGAGAATTCCTAAAGCTGATAAACAAGTTCAGCAAAGTGGCTGGATATAAAATTAACTCAAACAAATCAGTAGCCTTCATCTACTCAAAGGATAAACAGGCTGATAAAGAAATTAGGGAAACAACACCCTTCACAGTAGTCACAAATAATATTACATACCTTGGGGTGACTGTAACCAAGCAAGTGAAAGATCTGTATAACAAGAACTTCAAAAGCCTCTGAAGAAAGAAATCAAATATCTCAGAAGATGGAAACATCTCCTATGCTCATGGATTGGCAGGATTAATATAGTAAAAATGGCCATCTTGCCAAAAGCAATCTACAGATTCAATGCAATCCCCATCAAAATTCTAAATCAATTCTTCACAGAGATAGAAAGAGCAATCTGCAAATTCATTTGGAATAACAAAAAAACCTAGGATAGCAAAAATTATTCTTCATAGCAAAAGAAATTTTGGGGAAAATCACCATCCCTGACCTCAAGCTGTACTACAGAGCAATAGTGATAAAAAAAAAACTGTATGATATTGGTACAGAGACAGGCAGGAAGATCAATGGAATATAATTGAAGACCCAGAAATGAACTCACACACCTACGGTCATTTGATATTTGACAAAGGAGCTAAAAATATCCAGTGGAAAAAAGACAGCGTTTTTAACAAATGGTGCTGGATCAACTGAAGGTCAGCATGTAGAAAAATGTAAATTGATGCATTCTTTTCTCCTTGTCCAAAGCTCAGTTCCAAGTGAATCAAGGACCTCCACATAAAACCAGACGCACTGAAGCTTATAGAGGAGAAAGTGGGGAAGAACCGTGAACACATGGGCACAGGGGACAATTTCCTGAATAGCTTATGCTCTAAGAATGAGAATCGACAAATGGGACCTCATAAAACTGCAAAGCTTCTGTAAGGCAAAGGACACTATCAATAGGACAAAATGGCAACCAACAGATTGGGAAAAGATCTTTACCAATCTTACATCCAATAGAGGGCTAATATCCAATGTATACAAAGAACTCAAGAAGTTAGACAGAGTCAAATAACCCTATTAAAAAGGAGGTACAGAGCTAAACAGAGAATTCTCAACTGAGGAAACTCGAAGGGCTGTGAAGCACCTAAAGAAATGTTCAGCTACCTTAGTTATCAAGGAAATGCAAATCAAAACAACCTTGAGATTCCACCTCACACCAGTCAGAATGGCTAAGATGAAAAACTCAGGGGACAGAAGATGCTGGAGAGGATGTGGAGAAAGAGGAACACTCCTCCATTGCTGGTGGGATTGCAAGCTGGTACAACTACTCTGGAAAACAGTTTGGTGGCTCCTCAGAAATTAGACATAGTACTACCTGAGGACCCAGCTATACTCCTGGGCATAGACCCAGAAGATGCTCCAACTGGTAGGTAATAAGGACACATGCTCCACTATGTTCATAGCAACCTTATTTATAATAGCCAGAAGTGGAAAGAACCCAGATGTTCTTCAACAGAGGAATGGATAGAGAAAAATGTGATATATTTACACAATGGAGTATACTCAGCTATTAAAAACAATAAAATCATGAAATTCTTAGGCAAATTAATGCAACTAGAAAGTGCCATCCTAAGTGAGGTAACCCAATCACAAAAGAACTAGCCTGGTATGCACTCAGTGATATGTGAATATTACCCCAAAAGCTCGGAATAAAAATACAACTCACAGACCACAAGAAGCTCAAGAAGAAGGAAGACCAAAGTGTGGGTTCTTCAGTTTTTCTGAGAAATGAAACAGACTACTCATAGGAGCAATTATGGAGACAAAGTGTGCAGAGACTGAAGGAAAGGCCACCCAGAGACTGCCCTACCTAGGGATTCATCCTATAAACAGTCACCAAAGCCCGACACTGTTATGGATGACAAGAAGTGCTTGCCAAAAGGAGCCTGTTATGACTGTCTCCTGAGGAGCTCTGCCAGAGCTTTACACATACCGAGGCAGATGCTAGCAGCCAACCATTGGACTGAGTGGGTGTCCCCAATGGAGGAGTTGGAGATAAAACTGGAGGAGCTGAAGGGGTTTGCAGCCCCTGGGAAGAACAATGATGTCAGCTAACCAGACCCCCCAGGGCTCCCAGGGACTAAGCCATCAACCAAGGGTACACATGGTTCCAGCCACAATTGTAGCAGAGGAATGCCTTGTCAGGCATCGGTGGAAGGAGAGGTTCTTGGTTCTATGAAGGCTCGTTAGATGCCCCAGCATGGAGAAATGAAGGGTAGGGGGGTAGGTGGGTTGGGCAGAGGGGCATCTTCTTGGAGGCAGGGAGTGGGAGGATGGGTTGGGGGTTTTTTGGGAGGTGGGGAACCAGGAAAAGGTATAACATGTGAAATGTAAATGAAGAATATATTCAATAAAAAGTACATATAATTTCTTGGTACATAATGTTAGGTAAATGTGTTTATACTCTCTGCCTAAAGCTGCTTACAAATTTTTATGTACAGTCATAGTTCTCGAGAATAAACTGTTTCCAAGTGCAAAAAAAAAAAAAAATACATAGACTTGATCGTAGAGTTGGTTCTTTGAAATAATAAACAAGTTGACAAATCCTTAGATAAACTAACCAAAGAAAAGACCCAAATTAGTGCAACTAAGAACAATGTAGTTGAGGTTGGTGCATCTTGCAGTAAATAACGAGCCATTGAGGATACCTTGAGAATCATAACTTGAAAGCAGGACTATCTACACAAATAGATACAAATTTCGAGACATACATGACCTAACAAATTAAATCAAGATGACACAGAAAACTCAAATAGTTTGGTAATCATCAACAAGATTGAGGCAGAGATTTTATAAGTATCTCACAACAAAGGAGAGCCTTGATGTCCAGAGATTCCTTGTTAAATTCTACCAATACGGAGAGCTAACACCAATGCTCCTAAACCTGTTTTATAAAATGGGACAGGAATGAATGGACTCATGTTATAAAGCCAGAATTACACTGGTACCAAAACTGAGTCATAACACAATGCAGGATGCAGAGGAGGCGGGCACTCCAGGGATTGTGGGTAATCCCATTCATAATAGCTTCAGTGGAAAAAAACTAACCTTGGAGTAAATATAACCAAGGAAATTGAAAGATGCTACAATAAAAACTTTAAGACATTAATTAATGAAAGAACCTGAGGAGAGACAGTGCTATAGAACCTGGCTTCATGTGACACCTGTGTAGAAATAGGTTCTATGGATTGACAAGCTCACGATAGGGTCTGATGGAGGATCCAGTGTGGTCTTAGCCGCACAGTGTGAAGGTCACCAGCCTATTAACCCCCTTCTGGGTGGATGACAGGTTATGGATTCCTTCCGCTGAAGGAAGAAGCTCGTGCGGCTGACATTCCTGTGACCGCGATGATCTCAGTGCGCCTCCCACGGTGGGGAGAGGTCCGAGAATCCTTTGTTCCATCCTTCAACTTTAACTATCCAATATGACAAGGCGCGCTCTTTAACAGAACACGTCTTGAACATTCCTACGGCCTGACCGTTCTTACATACTTGCATCCTCTAGGACTTAAGTATCAAAACCCTCGGGGCAGTGGCCTTCCTTTCTACCCTCAGTTTCCACGGTGCCTGCCATGTGTAACAGGCGAGCCGCAGACCTCAGCTGAGTGTGCCATGGGACCAAAGGGACTGATTTAGCCCCACACGCTCTGCCCACCAGAGAAGGGCACGGCTTGGTCTGCTTACCTCCCCTACCTTTGGGCCCACTCCGATGAGCTCGCGTTTGTCCGGAATGGCTGGGTTTTGAAAGAGAGGCAGACAGGAAAGGTGAGATCGGAAAGAAGAAAGAGTAAATAAAGGAGCTCGGGGCAGAAGCCCAAACTTGGGCAGACACTCAGGGGAGGATACTTGTGAGGCCCCAAAAAAGAGTGAAACTCAGAGGTCGTCAGGGGTGTTGTCAGGGGTGTTGGGTAAGCAGGCACCCGTGCGCTGAGAAGAAAGCCAGGCAGAAGAGAGCTTGTAGACGTGCCTAGAAGCTCCCAGCTGGTGTTACTCTCAGCGTATTTTGGAAGTCCAAGACAGGAATTCCTGTTTAATTCCTTGGCTTGCTAGGCTGGGTCTCTTTAGCTTGGTGCTTTTCTAGGACTGGGCCGTATGGGACTTGGGGACTTATTTGGATTCCACGTGAAGCATGCATTCACACACCATGTGAACAGAGGTGTATCCTCCAGAGACCCGTGTTTCATGGTCCTCCATGAGAACTCTCGTTAAGCATGTTCAGGGGGGTTGGTTTGGGGATAATGTGTCACCTTTGCATGAGTCTGGGCGTGTCTAATGAGGTGGTGACAGAGGTCTTTATACAAAACAACCTGCCTTGGAGAGATGATGGGTGAGGTGGGGGGAGGAAAATGGACTTTCCAAAGCACACAGTGCGAGAGAGCCACGATGACCCTCCTGATTACCTTAGAGGCTTCTGTGGGCCCTGACAAGAGAGCAGCTACAGGCACACACACACAGACACACACACACACACACACACACACACATACAAAAAAACAGGGAAGAAAAGTAAACTGCTTTCTCAAGGGACCTGTGTAAGAACACAGCTTCTTTTTTTTTTTATTAGATATTTTCTTTATTTGCATTTCTAATGTTATTCCCTTTCCTCATTTCCCCTCTGAAAACCTCCTATTCCATCCCCCTCCCCCTGCTCACCAACCCACCCACTCCCACTTCCCTGTCCTGGCATTCTCCTATACTGGGGCATCGAGCCTTCTCAGGACCAAGGGCCTCTCCTCCCTTGATGTCCCACCAGGCCATCCTCTGCTACTTATGCAGCTGGAGCCATGGGTCCCTCCGTGTGTACTCTTTGGTTGATAGTTTAGTCCCCTGGAGCTCTGAGGGTACTGGTTAGTTCATAATGTTGTTCCTCCTATGGAGCTGACAGCCCCTTCGGCTCCTTGGGTCCTTTCTCTAGCTCCTCCATTGGGGACCCTGTGCTCAGTCCAATGGCTGGCTGAGAGTGTCCCCCACTGTATTTGTCAGGCTCTGGGAAAGCCACTCAGGAGACAGCTATATCAGGCTCCATTCTGGAAGCGCTTGTTGGCATCCACAATAGTGTCTGGGTTTGGTAACTGTATATGGAATGAATCCCCAGGTGGGGCAGTCTCTGGATGGCCTTTCCTTCAGTCTCTGCTCCACACTTTGTCTCTGTATCTCCTCCCATGGGAATTTTGATCCCCTCTCTAAGAAGGACCGAAGTATCCATGGATAATTTGGTCTTCCTTCTTCTTGAGTTTCATGTGGTCTGTGAGTTGTATCTTGGGTATTCTGAGCTTCTGGGCTGCTAATATCCATTTATCAGTGAGTGCATACCATGTGTGTTCCTTTACGATTGGGTTACCTCACTCAGGATGTTATTTTTCTAGTCCCATCCATTTGCCTAAGAATTTCATGAATTCGTTGTTTTTAATAGCTGAGTGGTGCTCTAAAGCAGAGCTCACTGCGTGCCCAGCTGAGGAAACGACTCCCCCGTCGCGTCGGGGAGGGTCAGGGTCAACCACAGAACGCACTGCTGCCCTTGATGCCTCGGTGCCGCAGCTCTGGGAGCAGCGGGCTATGGTAACGGCGGGCAGCAGGCTCCGGACACATTCCCAGATAGAGGACTAAAGGCAGAAACTCATTCCTTGATCATCTGCTTAGAGTGCACGTGGCTGCGGGGATGCGGAAGGAGAGCGAACGCCGGGCTTGTGAAGTGTAGCTTATCGTGGATACTGTGTGCAGATGTAATGTCAGGACCACAGCGGCCGCTCAGACCCCCACACTGTATAGCAGCTCCCCCCCCCCCTTCCACAGATACCCGCGGGAAGCTCCTGAGGCGCCGTGTGGGCCAGCATCTCTCACCTGGGAAGAGAACTTACATAAAAGCAGGGATTGTTAGCCACACTCGCTGCCCGCACACAGACACACCACCCGTTCCCTGCCCCGCCCCCTCACCTGGGAACCAGAGAGCCTGGCTGCAGGGTTGTAACGTGAGACCTCCCGCAGCCTCAGAGAGGTATAGAAAGAGAGCCTACTTCTGCTGGGGCCAGAGTTTCCCTTGGCTCCCTGGCCATGCTGGGATAAGAGACTTCCCTTGCTTTAGTTTTTGCTCGAATCTCCAGGTACCTAAGGACTGAAAGGTCTCTGCTGGCGTCACATGAAGTAACGACCCTGGTCTGGAGAATTCCAAGTGTCTTGACCAAATAAACCCTCATAGCCACTAAGCTATCAGGCTGTGCTGTGCTGGGCTGGGCTGGGCTGTGCTGTCCTGCCCTGTCCTGCCCTGTCCTGCCCTGTCCTGCCCTGTGCTGTCCTGTGCTGTCCTTTCCTGTCCTGTCCTATGCTGTACTGTGCTGCGCTGTCCTGCCCTGTCCTGCCCTGTCCTGTCTTGTCCTGAGCTGAGCCACGCTGCGCTGCGCTGGGCTGTGTTCTCTGTGGTGCACTTCAGTCCACATTGCTGGAGCAGCCCTGACTGCCTCCTCAGCCTCTCCTGGCTCTGGGCACCAATGGGAAGACTTGCTGTGTCCTGATCCCTAACTGACTACAGAGGTCATTTCCCTGGGCTCCAGAGTTTGGCTCTGCCTCTGCTGTAGGGTTCCTTCTTCAGGCTCCTTCTGAATCGAGGAACTACCTGTGCGCGGCCCCCCCGCCCCCCTCCCTCTTGAGCCCCGAAGGCTGAGGGACAGAGGCTCTCTCACGCTGTGTTTAGTGGACATATTCTATTTTGTTTTAAGATGACTTTGAAGCAGCTAACTTGATATTGGCTTGAAACCTGAAGTTGTCCTGTTAGGGACAGTGTCTTAGTTAGGGTTTTACTGCTGCGAATAAACACCACGACCAAGGCAGCTCTTATAAGGACAACCTTTAATTAGGGCTGGCTTACAGGTTCAGAGGTTCCTCCCATTATCATCAAGGCAGGAGCATGGCAGCATCCAGGCAGGCATGGTGCAGGAGGAGCTGAGAGTTCCTCATCTTCATCTGAAGGCTGTGAGTGGGAGACTAACTTCTAAGCAGCCTAGGAGGAGGGTCTTAAAGCCCACGCCCACGGTGACACACCCACTCCAACAAGGCCACACCTCCTAATAGTGCCGCTCCCTGGGCGAAGCATATACAGAGCATCACAGACAGGAAGAAAAATACAGCTTTTCCCGAAGCTGCACAAACGTGAAGTGCTCCTGTAAAGCCCACAGCCTGAGGTACGTTGTGAGCCCATTTCTGGGGTGTGTGCTGAGACGGTAACTCACTGTTTATTCTAAAGAGTGTGGAAAAGGAGCGGTAAGCAGGCTGGGCAGGAGCAGTTGTACATTGTCCTCGGTGTTTCATGTAGTCTGATGTTGTGTTCTCTCATAGAAAATAAATTCTCAATTTATATCGTTTGTTACTGCTATTTTCCATTTTATAGTATATATATATATATATATGTATATATATATACATATATATATACATATATATATATATAAAGATTTTTTAACCTCTTCTTAAAGGATGATCTAATATAGGACGATAGAGGTTGCTCTGTGATCAGGAGCACTGACTGCTCATACAGAGGACTCTGGATTCCCAGCACCCTCATCAAGGCTTACAACCATCTGTAACTTCAGTTCCGGGAGACCCAAGGCCCACTCCAGCCTCCACCCACCAAGCATGCATATGGCACACATACATAGATGGGGGCTAGCACTCACATACATAAAATAAGAATAAATACTTTAACATATGATATAATGTAGAGAATGGAGCTATTGTGTTCTGTTAGCAACAGAAAGTGTGCGTCTCTCAAATAATAGCTGATACCCACAATGCCTTTGGGCTTCACTGGTAGCTGAGTGAAAATAATCTAGAGAAGAAATTTCCTATGATGAGCTCAATTATAATCCCTAAATCAAGGGTAAATAGCCAGTTAAACTTAGCTCTTAAGAGTCTAAAAACAAGAAAAGTGTAAAAAATTCTTTGTTTTTTTTCCATTCTATATAAAATTGTAACTCTAAGAATCTATTCTTTTTCCAATTCTAGAAATTCCAGCATAAAACAAGAAAACGTAGGAAGCCACGGGTTTCACTTTTTTTGTTTTGTTTTCTTTTTTTTTTTTCTCTCCCTTTAAGAATTTCCCTGTGCTCTCCTAAAAAGATTTATCCTGACTCTCACACCAGCCACAGGAATCTGAAACGTGATCTGCTTCTGGTGGTCCGTGAAGAAAAGTCTTTCAAACACCACTTGACGGATGTTGCAACGAAAAAGGTAACGCCCTCCCGTCTCCATTTCTAATTAGCAGGGGCTCCTCTCGTTTGCCGGGCTTCCAACTGGACACAGGTACCTTGATAACTGTGGGGATGCGGAGATTTGAGCTGTGGTCAGACGTTATTGCACAGGTGTCCTTCATAAACGTCAACGACCAAACTGACTGTTCCTCGGAGTTTTCGGGGCTAAAGCACTAGACGCATTCATCACCGAGGCGGGCTAGGTGCCACGGCCCCAGAGCGCGGCCAAGCCAAGCATGCCTGGCTCCATTAAGATCTTGTAGCACTTGGAGCGATCGTGGGCTCTGAAGTGGAAAGCAGAGCATTAATGAAGAAAGTCACTCTGGGAAGTGAAATCACAGACGTTCCTGAGCTTACAGAAATCTAGGGTAGAACAGCAGCCATTTTCTCTGGACTTTTCTATAGCGAAAGGAAATCAAATTATTCCAGGAGGAAAATATGCTGTGGTTTTCTTTTCCGGGGAAAACACAATTTGCTCTCTTATTATGTTGGACTGGGGCTAGGATTTTGACATTGTTGCCTGCCTGTCTGCTATTGTGAGTCTTGAATGAGCCTTGAAATAATGACAAGTTAAAATCCTGAGCAGACACGGAAAACCCCAGAGGTTTTCTTTTTCAAGCTAATATGAATCATTCATTTCAGTAGCTTGAGACGTTTCTATATAAACACGCTCAGAAGAATTAATGATGCTATACATAACAGGAGTCATTAAAAACTTCATCTCCCTTGTTAGGAAGTCTGGCTTTGAGGGGCCTGGAGAGATTCTAGGCCAATGAGAGCACTCGCTAATCCTACAGGAGGCCCCGGGTCGGTTCCCAGGACACACATGGCACAGCTCATGATGGCCTGTAGCTCTAGCTCCAGAGAATCCACAGTTTCCTCCTGGTCTCTGTGGGTACAGCACACACAAGAAGCACAGAAACAGTTTAGGAAAGAGAATCTGTCCTTTAACCTGGACGTAAGCAGATGCTTAATGACTCCAGTGTCCCCTGTGTCCATGACGATTCTCCACCTTCTCTTCGCTCTTAATGCTTTCCAACCTAAATTCTTAGTTTCCGCTAAATCACTTGGAATATGTCCCTCACTGAAATCCTTTATCAGAGGGGCTAGAGAGATGGTTCAAGAGTTAAGAGCACTTGTTGCGCTTGCAAAGGACCCACGTTCGATTCCCGGAACCCACTTGGTAACTCACAACCATCCATAACTCCAGTTCCCAGGGGATCTGACATCTTCTTCTGACCTCCATGGGTACCAGGTGTGCACATGGGGCACACACATACATAAAGGCAAACATGTATACACACAAAATAAATCCTTGAAGACTATCAAGAATATTCACTAAGAAATGAGGAAATTTAGGCTAATATGGAGAATTCTATGACAAAGATGAATGATAGTTTAAGCTCAGCTACTGCAACAAAGACACCAAAAAGCCCTGGTTCACAGAGGATGAAATTTTATTTTCCTTCCATGAAACAATTCACAGCACCGCTGAAGAAGCAGATCCCTCTGACGTTCATATTCTGTGTCCCCATATACACAGCTGGGACTAAGTCAGACACAGCACTAGGTTCCCAGTCACCTTGGCCTCGTAATCGTTGGAAAGAACCTAGATAGTGTGATAACAGGCCAGATAACCCTGTGCCTAGCTAGCTTCCAGAGTTTCCCTTAGCAAAAAGGAAACGACAGCCCCGAGTGCAGATCATGCAAAACCACTTACAGAGCATGCACGACGTCCTGGATGGGATCCCCGGCATCGTCAAGGAAAACAAAATTAGAGCCAAGCACGGTGATTCACGCTGACAATCACAGGCAGAAGGATCCTGGCTCCAAGGTGAGTTGGAGCCTCATAGCAAGTTTCTGACCAACCTAAACCTGTCAGCAAGACCCTGTCTAAAATAAAAGAAGATAATAAAGTAACGAAGGAGGGGAGAAAGGAAAGGTTGGAGGGAGAGGGGGTGTAAGCATAATGCTTTGGGGCACTGTGTAAAGATGATCCTTGCATTATCCCTTGCTGATGCCTCTGCCCCATATCTTGTTGCAATCCAGACATGGCATTGTAATGCTCATTCTAGATATCTCCATTTTCAAGTTTACATAAACATTTCTCTCCATTTATTCTCTGACTTGTCAATAAAAGCTGGGGCTGATCAGCCAACGTCAGTGCAGAAGGAAAAAATAGCCAGAAGAAAGAGAGAAACAAAGCAGAGCAAGAGGGAGTTGCCATGGGGAAGGGGTCCCAGAGGCATCATGGGAAAGCACACCTGAAGCAGACACAGGCAGACCAATACTGAAATGCAAGTATCTTGGGGATTTGGACTGGAAGGTAGCCAGATTAGCTTAGAGGATTAGAATAGGTCCATGGGTGCCCAGCTACTATGTTATAAAGCTAAAGAAATAAATCTTATAGTCTCGTACTCACCCCTTTGGGAGCTAGCTGTGGATAGTGAAAAACCTAGCCACATTTTAAAATGTAGGGAAAAGGAGTGAGCAAGGAAGGGATGGATGGAGAGCAGGAGAGACGGGAGGAGAGAGGGAAGGGTGGAGATCGGGGAATGGCTGATAACGAGGGAGAACTGCACTCTCTGCCAATGACAGGGTAATGCAAAGTGGACTGAGTATCCCACGAGGTGCCATCCGGCTTGCCAATACAGGGCCCATGCCCAACTAAGCTCAAAGATCGCTAAATTAAACAAAATTTAATGGCATTTTTAATAGGTGGACTCACTACACATAGCACGCCGTACACTAACGTGCGAGCCCAGGAGTTCTGGAGCATTATTTGGCCTCCTACATTTGTCGAGTGTACATCTCAGTTGTAGATAACACAACTCCTGAGGTTAACACTTTGGGGAACACATTCCAGGGCACTGTTCCTTGTGGAGAGCTCTTGGAGTTTGGCAAGAACATTTACAATGAGCAAGGACAAGGAAGTAGGCTCAAGAAAAATGCAGCCGGGGAGTGTTCCTTGCATCTTCTTCCTCTTGGTAAGTCCCTGGATACAGTGACCAGGGAGGGGGCCTTTGTTCATGCCTTGCGTGTCCCTTGACTGCTTCGTTTATGCCTTAGAACTGACCCTATTCTTTGTATGTACCTAGAATGGTGTAAAAGCAGCTTGCAAAAAATAATAAACTTGCTTCAGTGCTTGCTGGAGTCATGCTATCATGTTGTCTAATCATCTTTTCTTTCTTTCTTGAGACCCTGTTGACCAACTGAGCAGGTTTGATTAGTGACTATAAATGCTATAAACAAATTCACCCACTTCGCTATGTGGCGTAATTTACTCAGGTGGAGAATGAAAACATTTTCATATTACCTTGCCGCACTGTTTGAAAACCGTCCTAAAGTCTGTGTTTCAACTCAGAGGCTACAGTGAACTTGACTCTTATGTCAAAAAAAAAAAGTCTTTTCTTTAAAAGGGAGAAAAATAAAAGAACAAAAAAGTATAAATGTTAGGCATGGCATATAGTGGAATCATCAACAAAGTTTAGGGCAATCACACATTGTCTATGGGAGGAAATTCACAGGACCATAAGACAAATAGCCTTGAAAGTAGAGTATCAGTCAAGCATTGTTGATGGTGCCAAGTTATGTCCTTTAACACACACAGCCATAGAACTAGCTAACTGCAGCCTATTTTAACAGTTCCAAGCATCTTGCTCTTAGGGATTTATTGAATAATAAGACACTATGTCCATGACAACTCTTCTTCTTCTTCTTCTTCTTCTTCTTCTTCTTCTTCTTCTTCTTCTTCTTCTTCTTCTCCTTCCATTTCCCTTGAAACTGGAGTTATAGACAGTTGTGAGCGGCCAGGTGAGTGTGAGAATTCTCTTAACTGCTAAGCCATCTCTGCAGCCCCCATAGCAACTCTTACAAAGGAAACCATCTCATTGGAACCGGCTTAAACAGTTCAGAGGTTTCATAATCATAAAGGTGGGAAGCATTGTGGCATACAGACAGATGTGGTGCTAGAGAAGTAGCTGAGAGTTCTACATCTGGATCAGTAGGCAGCAGGAAGAGAGAGTGAGCCACTGGGCCTGGCTTGAGTTTCTGACACCTCAAAGCCCACCCCCAGTGACACACTTCCTCCAACAAGGCCACACCTCTGACAGCGTTGCTCCCTGTGAGCCTATGGGAGCCATTTTCCTTCAAACCACCATAAGCAGTAAAGACTGAAGATGATTCTGTTGACCTCTGGTCATTACTTGACCTGTTTACCTCTATTTGTTACTTTACCAACTGACCTTTGTTCAATAGGTCAAGAAAACACACCTAAAACTAATTCACACACCAGATTAAAGTAGAGTGATCACTTAGCCTTATGAGAACCTAAGATTCTAGGTCATTCTCAGATCACCAGGCAGACAGGGCTAGAAAGATGGCTCAGCAGCTAAGAGCGCTTGAATTAGATTGCCTGCTCCCACACGGTGACTCACACCCACCAGTAACTCCAGCCCCAGGGGATCTGAGACCCTCTTCCGGACGCTGCTGGCATCTCCATTCATCGGCACATTCCCCATACACAGAAATACACAGAGATATTTAGTTAAAAATTTTTAAATAAATATTTTTAAATAAGAAAGTAATGCTTAATTCTGTCTCCTGCACAGAGGATTTCATGTCATGAGGGTCTCATGCGTGTTGTCTAGCCTCTGACGCTTTCTGGAACCTTTGGGTAAGCTTTCATGACTCTTAACTCCTCGGATACTGGCAAAACCAGCCCCATGTAGAGAACACCACATTCTGCCGCCGGGTTAAGATACAGCAGCCTCCTGGCACCACCGCTGCGGTGGCCTCTGTGTGCTTTTGACTCTGAACCGGAAAATATACTCTTCTGGGTGGCTGATCGCTGAGTACGAAGCCCTCGAGGTTCGTTCCGTGCTGGATGAATAAGAGCACGCCCCAGAGGTTCATATGTCTGAATGTCCGCTCGTCAACTGGCAGAATGTTCGCGAAGGATCAGGAGGTGTGGCCTTGTTGAAGGATTTGCGACATCTTCATCTTAGCCTTCCTCAGGAGGCGTCGTCGCTGAAAGTGGTCTTGAGATTTTCAAAAATCTACGCCAGGCTGGCTCTCTCTCTCTCTCTCTCTCTCTCTCTCTCTCTCTCTCTCTCTCTCTCTCTCTCTCTCTCTCCTGCCTGTGGAACAGGATGCAAATCCCTCAGCTCCTGCTCAGCGCCATCCCTGCCTGCAGCCCTGATGATCGCGGGCGTCCGAAACCATTAGCAAGGCCCCAGTCAAGCTAAGCTTTCTTTGGTAAGAAAGCTTACACGGTGTCTCTTCACACCAACAGAACTAAGACAGCCACTTTTCAAATCAAAGTTTTTTTTCAAGCGAGTTTGCACCGTTGATGCTCTGGAACCCAGAAGGGTTGGAGTCGCCCCGTCAAGGCGTCTCTCGGACTTTGAGAGCTAAGTGCATGGTTTCGTCCCTCTGACCGTGCCATCTGCTTTGTCCACACTTGCCCTCTAGAGAGCCTTAGCCGGGTTCTGGCTCCCTTCCTCGCCTAACTGCACATTCCGTCTGCGGCTTTAACCGGGCATCTGCCTCTTTCCTCGCCACACTGTATTTTCATGTCTTCCGGCCCTTCTTTCTCCCCCGTCTTTGGGTAGATCTGGATAAATGCACCCTGTGATAAGTGTGCCTCTGTCT
>OZ030007.1:127057402-127117402 GCA_964023405.1 Apodemus agrarius | reverse complement strand
TGACTGTGACATATGTGGGTTGGTCCACTGAAGGCTGACCCAGAAAAAGTCTTACCAGACCTGACATTAACTCATTAGTCAGAGTAAAAAGGGAGAGAGGACTGGATATATGGAGAGTTCTTGGTGTATGAATGCATATACACATACAGATAAACACCCACATGCAGACATTTGCATACACATATATACATGTCCACATGTATGCACAATTATGCATACACATACACACATGCAAACAAACTTGTATATACACATGTTACACATACATATATATAAACACATAATACATGCCAGCGAGACAAGAGGCTTGAGTGGGAACACTGAGGCGTATGCACCTGAAGTCCGGTGGTGACTCCACACCTTGGGGAAAGCCAAGAGACACCTCAGCCCTCAGATTCTAAAGGGACAGTGTGGGGTGGGAAGGACTGGGAAGTCTTTGGAAAGATTCCTCCTCTCTCTTGGACGCTTAACCAATTGAATTTATCTAATTCATCACAACATAGATGAAGTTCTCTGAGTACCATTATCTGGACTATGGTATAATTCACACTGATGTTTATGGGTGATCCCAGAGAAACACATGTTCCTGATGAAGGACCCGACTAGAGAATTGCATCTGATGGACAGTTTAAATCTGGCTTCTGTAGGTAAAATGCTTCATTACCCCCTTTAAATCTAATTTTATTTCTTAGCTTTCAAAATAAATCTATTTTTTGAAAAGAGGATGTTGCAGGAAATATTAAAAAAGTGATCCCGCCATCTCTCCTGCCCCGCCAGGCTGCAACAACACCGCCCGGTGGGGTCCCGCTAGGTGTGTTCTCACCGCCGAGCTAGCTCCCACAGCTGTGTTCCCCCTCCGCCATAAACCCCTTCAATCAGTGGACCCACATTCCAGTAACCAAGTAATTAATGCTTAATTATCCAGTCAGATTTATGTATCAATACTATCACGGTTTACAAGATGCCAATACAATAATTTCAGAGCCAAACGATAACGATAAAAGCTTTATCCCAGTTACTCCAACCTCATGAAACCATCACGTCCGCCTCCCTGCTCTCTCCCGGTCTCCTGCAACCTCTGTGACTCCCCAACTCCTAGCCCCGCCTCCCCTTTCCTGTCCGATCACAGGCCTCCCACTGCCCTAATATGATTGGACATGGAAAATCCTGCCACAAGAGGAGGGGGAAGTGGAGACTCTGCACGTGAGAACGTGACCATTGGCGGCACCATGTAAGCACAGCATCACGTCACACTAGGGACGTTCAAGTGCTATTTTTCAAAAAGTCACTTATAGATATTTAAATTTTTTTATTTTATTTTAAATATTTAAAATTTGCATCTTAGAAAAGATTTACTTATTTCATCTCACGTGTATGGGTATTTTGCCTGAATGCATTCACGTGTACCATCTATGTGCCTGATGCCTGCAAAGGCAAAAAGAGGGCCCGGGTGCCCTGGAACTGGAGTCACACACCGTTGTGCAGTCCCATGTAGCTGTGGGCTCACCAGGACCTCCACAGGACAGCGAGTGTACTGAACCTTCTCTCTTTCTAGTCTTGTAAATGTTGTAGGTTATTGTCGGTGTGTGCATTTTGTGGCGATGTGGGTTCTTGTGCTATGGCAGGCTTCGCCCACTCATCACCTCCACACCTGGGCTTAGCAAAGAGTTCCTGACCATCGGATGTGCTTAGGGACTTGATGTCGTGACTTCTAAGTACACATAATGCGTACCGTTAGTGTGTGAAGCTGGATGACGGTTTCAGGCAGAAGAAAGGGTGTGGTAGCTTGGATCTGAGCCATCGCTCACAGTGTCTGCATTGTTCTAAGTAGCTCGTACAGCAGCTGACCTAACCCTTTCGGCAGCCTCGTGAGGTAAGTACGGCTATCTTGATTTTATAGATAAGGACATGGGGAAACGCACTGACTAACAAATTCCTCTGTGGTCACATAGTTCCAGGGCTATAAAACTGAGCCCAGGTTTTCTGGATCAAGAGTATAAAATAGAATCAGATCAGGATAAAATTTATTTTAGCTTTGTCAAGTGCCTTAAGACTGCCATCATTACCAGTGGGTTAGTGCCCATGAATAGAATTTGAGGATAAGAATGGGAAAACAGAGAGACAGCAAGAACAAGAAATGAAGATGTCTGGGAAACAGGGCCTTAGGTCGAAGACAAGGAACTCAGCAGGCAGGCGTGGCAGAGTTCGCTATTCCAAGCTTATCTGGACCTCAGCCAGTGCTGAGACAGCTCGTCCCAACAGCTCCCACTGAGGTGAGCGCTCACGCCCCCGAGGTTCCCCACCCTTCTAGATCCTTCTGCAGATGAAGAATTCTGCCCTTTCTTAGGTTTCCTTCTGCCTCAGAATACTCAGGTCAGGGGCATCACCCTTTACCTGAATCCATGGGGCCTTCAGGTTTCAGAGATCAGAATCTTCCAGATTTTAGAAAGGCTATGTGTGTATTATGTATATGTATGTGTGTATGTTATATGTATATGTATATATGTATGTATATGTATATATGTATAGAATAACAGGAGTTACTATAACTATATGTTATGTATTCAGTTCATATATATCATATATACATATACACACATATATACATATATAAATGTATATAATATATTAATATATACACACACATATATAGATGGGTATATATATATTTATATATGTGTGTGTGTGTGTGTGTGTGTGTGTGTGTGTATGTGTGTGTGTATGTTCATTGTTACCCTCACCAAGGCCAGTAATGACCACAGGAAGCTTTCTGCCTGAAACATCAGACTCTGCTGCCAAAGAAATTATTATAAATTGTTATTACCATTTGGTGCTAAACACATGAACAATTTTTTGACTGTAGGATGCCTGGGAATTGATAAGAGATTGTAAGTATCTATCAGTTGCTTTCCTCTTGTGGGCACAGGGATGAGGATGCCGAAAGTCAGTCGTTCATACCTCCTGTGCTGGCTGCAAAGGACTCTGATGCCCACCAAGCTGTAAGGACTGTCGCTCTGATCTCATTCCGTCTGTGCAGAGACCGGACAGGCTGTTAGAGCTGATATCTGCACTCTATGCTCCCTGTAGGTTTGGGGAGCAAAAAGTAATAAAGGAAGTACAAACTCAGGGAAGAAAAATGTTGGCCCTGTTATCCTTGGGAAGACCTTTCACATTGCCTGGGAAGGCTTTTCCCAGCCTGCCTTGGGGGACACTTGCTCCACCTGAGAGTTACAGATTAAAGCCCAATATGTAAGGATTATAAAACAACCCATGGGCGTGCATCGGCCCGAAGATTTAGCAGCTTGTTTTCTGGTTTGTCTTTTCTTCTCACATCACCCTCCTATCACCCTCCCCCCCCCCCCCCCGCAGTGTACAACCTTTAAATTTTATGTCCTGTTCACAAATTCCTTCTGGGTATAATGACTAATTTCTTTTTTCTTGTTTCTCCCAGCTGAAGACTGTACAAAGGAAAACAATAAGTCAATGACATCTGTTTGTGGCTATAAGCAGGGTCAGACTCAGGACTGTGCAAGCAACACCTGGTAACCTTTATCTTCGGACCACAACAGTCGGCTTCCAATTAACCTTAGATTTACGCGTCCAGTCCAGTGCCTCCGTCTGTTTCTACTGGAGAGCTGTGTGCTATGTGTCATTAGAAATGAACTCTGGAGCAGGTCCCTCTGAAGGATGAACCCTATGTCATGTTTTAGGACATTATGCTACCATGTCTCAGGACAGTCTGTGTGCCCCTTGCATGAGAGGGCAGTGGCTCCCGCTGACCACAGGATATGCTTTGAGTCAACAGGGAGCTGCGATGAGTCACTCTATGGATATAGATGAACATAGTCATCCTCCGCTACCTTTCTGGGTCAGCCGTGCCGACCATCTCCTAAGCCTGCTTCTTCTCGGTCTCAACAAACCTTTTAAACTAAAAGTTCTTAATTAATGGAGGACCCACCACAATGATTAAATTGGAATAATTTGGACACTGAATTGAAGTAAACTTCCCAGTGGTGGAGGGAGACTCTGCGCCTGATGTCTTTCTCTAGGCTCTACCACAAGCTGGTGCGGACGCACTGGTTTCTGGAACGCCAGGTTACTGCAAGGCGGGTCTTGCTGCTGACCTTAATTCGGAGGAGATCCCTCACTCAGAAGTCTGCACACTGTCAGGCCATTCACCATTGAGATGTCTACAAACTAAAGGCAATGGAAAGAGAAGACAAGGAACCCCCGGAGTCCCACAGTCCCCACCCAACACCAGAGGCTCTCTCCCAGCATGATTCGCTAGCCCTGAATCCATCTGAATAATGAGCCCTGTAGCTCCTAAGAAGCTTGAAACCCATAGTGTTAAAGGACAGTTCCAGTTAGTTCACCTGGGGCGTGTGACCGTGTCAGTCAGCTCGATACAAAGTGGAGTCACTTTCAAAGAGGGAACTCCAGTGAGGAGTTGCCTCTGTCAGACTGGCCTGTGGTCATAGCTATTGAGCATTTTCTTGATTAGCAATTGACGTAGGAGCTCAGTGTGAATGCTGTGACCCCTGGGCAGCAGGTCACAAGAAAGCAGGCTGAGCCAGCCGTGGAGAGCAAGCCTGTGAGCAGTGTTCTCCCACAGCCCCTGCTTAAGTTTCTGCTTTGAGCGTCTGCCCTGACTTCCCTCAGTGATCGTTCGTGACTTGTGAATTGTCATCTGAAATAAAGCCCTTTCCTCCCTAAGCTGCTTTGGCCACGGTGTTTATCATAGCGAGAGAGAGAGAAGCGCACTAAGGTGCCAACTGTGAACAGAAGTGGAATGGGGGCACACTAACTTACGAGCTGCGTGTTGCTGCCTACCACAGACCAAGACCACAGATGGGAACATAATATGAGTTCAGGCTGTTACATTTCTGGGAAAACCAAGGTGACTGTGTTTGTGATGCTACCTGGCAGTGACATCAGCACAGGAGCTGTTGTAGTACAAGATAGAAAGTGCCAGGGGAATGGTAGAGAAACTGAGGGAGGTAAGACAATGAAAATCAGGGGGGAAAGGTCCTTGGAAAGTACTAGACCACAGAGGACCCAGGAGAAGAGACTTGTGTTGACACACTGCAGAAGAATCAATGACCAGGATATTAGTTTTCAAATAGAGATTGAGTTTGACAGAGTAAGGCAAGGAGTACATTTACCAAGTGCCATGATCCTGCTTAGGTGTGTTCAGGACTGGTTGGGTGAACTCTAACCAAAGGTGCCGCTCATGGGTTACTGTCAGCCTGGAGGATGGGAGGGCCCTGCCCTGCCCCCTTCACCTTTGAAAAAGCTCTCACTCTGGATGCTGTCAGACAATGACAAAGTATGCGTCCATACTTTGCTATTTAATTGGCTGTTAATGAGGGATTTCTAGGTGAGCCCAAGGACACTGTCTCTATCTGTGTCTCTCTAATTCTGATTCTCTCTTCTCTCTTCTCTCTTCTCTCTCTCTCTCTCTCTCTCTCTCTCTCAGTATCTACACCTCTCAGATCTCTCTGACTCTAACTCTTGCTTTTAGTCTCTCTCCTCTCTCTGTGTGTGCCTGTTTCTGTCTCTTTCAGTCTCTGTCTCTGACTGTCTCTGTCTGTCTTTCTGTCTCTCTGTCTTCTGGTAGTCCTTAGTTGAACATCTCTGCTCCACAAGATCATGCATACGATGAACAGAAACCATATGGAGCCGGGCGGTGGTGGCGCATGCCTTTAATCCCAGCACTTGGGAGGCAGAGGCAGGCAGATTTCTGAGTTCGAGGCCAGTCTGATCTACAGAGTGAGTTCCAGGACAGCCAGGGCTGAAACCCTGTCTCGAAAAACCAAAACAAACAAACAAACAAAGAAAGAAACCATATGGAAAGTAAACTTGTCACCGGGATGAGATTTGGACACAAATAATGAGACACAGGTAACTAGATGCACTGGGGTTGCTTGCTTTACTGTTGGTTTTGTCAATCCGGCACAAGCTGCAATCGTCTGAGAAAAGAGGAATCTTTAACCGATGTCTTTCACCCATCAGACTGGCTTGTAGATAAGTCTTCAGGGTGGGGGGCATTTTCTTCACCAAAGATTGATGTGGGAGGGCCCAGCACACTAGAGGAAGTGCTGCCCCTGGCCAGGTGGTCTTGGGTATATGAGAAAGCAGGCTGAGCAGACCCCGAGGGGCGAGCCAGTGAGCAACGCCCATCCGTGGCCTCTGAGTCAGCTCCTGCCCACGGGTTCCTGCCTTGGGTTCCAGCTGACTTCCCTTCAGGATGGGCTCTAACCTGTAAGATGGAATAAACTCTTTCCTCCCTGAGTTGTTTTCAGTCATGGGACTTCTCACAGAAGTAGAAAGCAAACTATGATAATGAAAAACTTACAAAATTTCATCACCATGACCTAAATGGGATCACACCGGATGGATTCACACACCCTATGTCCTCGTGTTACCAGAAAAGGGAACGAAAGAAAAAAGATGAGTTCGTACCCCCAGCTGCTACTCCAGCCCTGTGGTCTCAGCTGTACCTGGTGCTGACGTGTGAGATGGCGTCTGCATGTCTCAGCTGCAGGAGGGGAGCCCCGATCCCTTCTTAGCCAAAGATGGAGCTGCTTGACTGGGCTCCTGTAGTGCTAGTCCTTGACAGGCCTGTGAGCAAATCAGGTCCCAGCAAGAAACAAGGCCCAAGAAGGAACATCACCCATGTAGTCTGGCCTAAACACAACATACACACACACACACACACACACACACACACACACACACACAGAGAGAGAGAGAGAGAGAGAGAGAGAGAGAGAGAGAGAGAGAGAGAGCACGAATTTTCAGTTTGACCAGTCATCTATGCTAGGTATCTCTCTGGCCTGAAGATCTCTCTAAAGCGAATGGCTTACAGGATCCAGTGCTTTTTTCTGGCTTCCATATACACCTCCCCAAGGGTACCTCATAATCACACACAGTCACATATCAATGACGACTAACAAACATATACGTATACATAAACACAAATAAAAATTAAGAAACAAAATTTATTGGATTTTGAGTTTTATACATTTATACAGTGTATTTTGATTATATGTACTCTCTTCTCTCCCTAACTCCCCTGAGATCAATCCTCAACTCCAAAAGTACTTCCAATTTCATGTTTCCTTCCTTCCTTCGTTCCTTCCTCCCTCCCTCTCTCCCTCCCTCCCTCCCTTCCTTCCTTCTTTCCTTTTTCCTTCCTTCTTTCCTCCCTCCCTCCCTCCCTCCTTTCCTTCCTTCCTTCCTTCCTTCCTTCCTTCCTTCCTTCCTTCCTTCCTTCCTACCTTCTATAGCTCACTGATTCCAATTTGTGCTGTCTTTATACTCATAAGTATGGGGCCATCCACTAGAACACAGTCAGCTTACCAGGGTCCACATTCTCCTCCCCTCGAAGATACCAACTGCCAATCATCCCTCAGCTAGGGGAGGAGACTCATGAACCCCTCCTCCATCCTGCTGACTGGCTAATCTCATGTGGGTCTTGTGCAGACACCCATAACTGCTGTGAGCTCATCAGTGCATGGGTCTTGTAATGTCCAGAAGACACTATGTTGCTCTGCTTCTCCGTGATGTCTGGCTCCTATAATCTTCCTGGTCATGTCCCACAATTGTCCCTGAGCCTTGGGAGGGTGGCTGTGATCCATGTGTTGGTGTGGCTGAGCACTCCACAGAAAATTATTCTTTGCACTTTGACAAGTTGTTTCTACTGTCCGAAGAACCTTTTCCGATGAGGTCTGAGAGCGGAACTAATCTATGGGTGTAGAGATATGAATGTAGGGGGTCATTTGTTATTATGTCCATTTAACAGTTTAAGAGATTCACCCCTGAGGCCTAGGAGCTCACCAGCCGTGAGTCCTTGTCCAGACTTACAATAACAGGCATGTCTTCTTCTGTGGAGCAGGCCTTAAATCTAAGCAGAAAGCAGTCGGTTACCCCCATACCATTTGTGCCTCTATTGCACCAGGTTATCTCTTAACACATTATTGTAGTCCAAGGGTTCATGGCTGAGTAAGGCCCCCTGTAGAGCACCCTCCAGCACTATGAGAGTTACCCAAGAAGGAAAAAGCTTCCTGGTCAGTAGCAAGTTATGTTCTGTGGCCAAAGTATGTGGTGTTTTCAGCAGTAAAGTCTTACCATCAAGTTTGGGAGGGCCATCAAGACCAATAACAATGGGCTATGTTGTTTCTGGAGTCTTTGGCACACATCTGAGCAGCAAGTCGAGAGGAGGTACCCTAATCCTACAGTGGGCTTTGGTTTAGCAGTTTATGACTTCTGCAAGAGGGTTATTGTTGTTGTTGTTGTTGTTGTTGTTTTGAGATAGGGTTTCTCTGTGTAGTCCTGGCTGTCCTGGAACTCACTCTGTAGACCAGGCTGGCCTCGAACTCAGAAATCTGCCTGCCTCTGCCTCCCAATTGCTAGGATTAAAGGTGTGCACCACCACTGCCTGGCCCAATTAAACTCTTACATGAATATACAAATCTTGTAAAGCAGTAGTTCTCCAAGGGCTCTTGCAAACATCCCTCTCACCGACCCTCCTCTGCTCTAACTTCCCATCACTCTCCCTACTTAAACCTCCGTCTCCATTGTTCCCGGTCCCCCTTTAGATCACTTGTGTTAAAAAAAATGAAAATGAAAAGTTTACTCACAGGAAGGTTCAAGTGTACAAGATGCTGTTAATGACACTCACCGTTCCCTATGTAAACTCTGCGGCTTTCCCAGCCCCGACCTCACCCTGCAGAGACCACCCTACTGTTCACTATGGGAGTGACTTTTTCAGACTCACGTAAGGGAAAAACCATGTGGATTGGCCTTTCTGAGTCTAGCTTATTTCACACCACACCATGTGCTCTGGGCCCAGTTTTGTTCTCATGGTGGCATAACTATTTGTGGTGTGTGTGGTGTGTATGCGCATGTGTATGCATGCATGTGTGTGTGGTGTGTGCATGTATGTTATGTGTGGATGTGTGTGCTGTGGTGTATGTGTGGTATATGGTATGTGTTTGTGTATCTAGTGTGTGTGTGTGTGTGTGTGTGTATGAGGTATGTGTGGTGTGTGTGGCATGCATGTGTTTGTGATGTGTGTGGTGTGTGTAATATATGGGGTGTGTTGTATATGTGTCTCTGTGCCCATATGTACACCTATAGAAGTCTGAGGACAATTCATAGGAGCTGGTTCTATCCTTTTAACATGTGGATCTCAGGATTTAACTTGGGTCATTAGTTTTAAAAGCAAATATCTTTCTCTACTGGTTAACTCACTGGTGTCCGTGTTATTTTGTGAGCAAATCTCTTAACTGCTTTTTTATTATGATATTCTCTTGGTGATCTTTAGACTCATAAGTAAATGTTGTTTATATGCTTAAGACTCTTTAGTGTGATGTCTGCACTTTGTGTTGTGGCTCTAAGCCTATAGTGCTTACCAGTCTGGATTCATACTATAGCTCTTCAAAAACCTCCCTTCCTGGCTTCAGCAGGCTGCGCAGACTCTGTGTTCCACAGTCCCCTACTGTGTGAAGTAGTGGATGAAAATCTTTGCGGCAAACTTTTGGTGTTGTGGGGGCCAGATGAGTGTCAGACCTGAGGTGCTTAGGATAGCATCTACCCAGAAGAAGCCACCGGGTTTTTATTATTCTAGATCAAGTCAGGCTTCCGGCTTGCACATGTCCAGCTGTGTATTTGACATTCCCACTTAGATGTCACATAGACATGTCAAGAACACTATTCTGAAACCAAACTCTGGTCCGTGCAACCCACCCCAGTCTCCTTTCTCAGCTAAAGGTCTTTTTGTTTCTTAGCCACAATATCCCGCTGGCTTCTTTGCCTCACATCCGCGTCTGCTGGCTTTGCTATTTAAATACACAATGGCCCACTTGCCCCCTCCCACAGCCTCCCTGCAGCGTTACAACAGCTTCTTCACTGGTCGCTCTGCTTCCAGCAACCTCTGGCCGCTCCCCACAGCCATGCTCAATATGACCCAGTGGCCCTTAAGTCAGATGGCATCACTGCCTTGTCCGAAGCCTTGCAGTGGCTTCTTAGGATGCTCTAATTGAGCCGCCAAGCCCTGCCGTCCGTCCTGTCCGTCCTGTTGTCCCCCTTTCCTGCCACTCCTTGTTCATTTGGTCCAGGCATCCTGGTCACCTTGCAGTTCCTGGGACGTATGAAGAGATTCCTACATACTTCTTTATATGTTAGCAATGTACGTGGTCGTTTAAGAGTTTTGTGCCCAGATCTTCATGGCCATTTCAAACCCATGCTTGGGTTTTAATGTGAACTTCTTATTTAATGAGTGTTCTGTTCAACCAATAAGCGTAAGTCCCGGACCCGCATCCTGTCTCACCTCCTACGGTCTTAGTTCCCCTTCCCTTTCACTGCTTGTTATTGTCCCCTTGGCGTATTACCTTCTAACATACCCTATGACAAACTCCAACTTTGGATAGCATATACCGTTTTTTTTTTGCCTTTCTTAACTAAAACGCAAACATCATCAGGACCTTTCTGTCTGGTTTGCTCACTAATGAATCCCTAATACAGGACTCAGTACAAAGTAGATGATAGATGATAGATAGATAGATAGATAGATAGATGATAGATAGATAGATAGATAGATAGATAGATAGATAGATAGATAGATTTAAAGTCTAGAAAAATAGACCACAAGCAAGACTCCTCAGAGACGGGCAGAGGCTCATGCCCCACTCCCTCCATACTGGGATGTTTACTGGTTTCATCATGTATAAGGTCCTGTGCAGGTGCCACGGCTGCTGTGAGGTCACAGTCCCGTCATGTTCAGAAGACGCTGATATTTTTGCTTGCCTTCCTCGACTGCTGACTCTTACAGTCTTTCTTCATCCGCTTCTGTGATGCACCCTGATCCTTGGAGGAGGGAGTGTGGTGCAGACGTCCCACTGCGTGACGGCTGTGTTACACGTCTGTAACTCATCTCGCCAAAAGTCTGCAGCTCAGATTATCATCCACTATTTCACACAGTAGGAGACTGAGGAACACAGAGTCTATGCAGCTTGATAAAGCCAGGAAGGCGGGTTTTTGAAGAGCTATCGTATGAATCCAGACTGGAAAGGACCATAATCTAGGCTGAAAGCCACAAAACAAAGTGCTGGCATTACATTGAGAGGTTTTCATCATATAAACAATATTTACTTATGACTCTAAAGATCACCAAGAGAATATTATATGTCATATCCCAAGTGGCTGAACACTTCATAGATACTTAATCTCTTGGGCCAGTCATAAATCTCTGTATTAACCTCTATCCACTGCACAAAGAACATTCCCTAATGAGAATTGAAAGCTGAATTGTGTATAAAGACAGGAATTTAGAGAGCAGCTTGATACTATGTCTATTTAACAAAATAATAGTAGTAGATCCACCCCTGGGACCCATGAGCACCCCAACCTTGGGTTCTAAGCATGAGTTTCCTCCTGTGGAACGGGCTTCAAATCCATCAGAAACTGATTGGTTACCTCCACAACACTCGTGCCACTATGGCAACAACGGGCATCTGTCCCAGCCAATCATTAGCGTGGCACACGGGGTTCACAGTGTGCCCGGGTTCACAGTTGACGTTTACCTCCCTGGCAGCCTGCCTCACGCCTTTTAGTCTTACGAAAACTCGCCAGTTGGAAGTACAGCTATGATTTCCCCAAGCCCTGTGATCAAAATGTATGGTGTTAACAGCAATATTTTCTTATTTTCTCTGGAGGTGGGTTATTCTACATGGTCTTTGGGAGATAATTTGGTAGAAAACCTGAGACCTCAATAACACTGACTGAGGAGAGGCAACTTCAAAGGAACACTGTAGGTCTTTCCATTTTTTCATGTGCCTCCCTCACTGATGTCATACCCAGAACCTCAAACAAGACACGACACCCAGCCATCACTTAAACAGGACATAACATACAGACATCACTCAAAACAAATGAATGAATTCTGGGTTTCAGGACTAGCCTGCCCTGGGAAAGCCAGTTCTGGAACCTTATCCTATAGAACAAGAGTCCTGTGGTCATCTCGGCCTCGCCTCTGAAGAACGGCGTTGAGCTTGTCGGCCTTGACTTTATCTAACACCCTGTTAGTCTCACCACGAGCAGCTTAGTAAGCTTCCTTTTCCACCACACGCGTCCCTTGAGAAGAGGCCTCATTTGAGCTATTGGTCATGTTAACATCTGGCTTGTGGCATGTCCATCATGAAAGGGCAGAGGTCACAGTCCTTCCAAGGAAAGAGGGAAGCGTAAGCCTGTTATTAGACAGTGGGCTCAGTGCTTTCTGAATTTCCATTAGAAGTGAAAGGAAAACTGTCCATCAGTCCTCAGGGGCTTTATGGAAAGTCTGAGATGAAAAAGCGATCGTCAGGCAGTGGTGGCACGCAGCTTTAAATCCAGCACTTGGGAGGCAGAGGCAGGTGGATCTCTTAATTCAATACCAGCCTGGTCTTCAGGGGAAGTTCCAGGACAGCCAGGGCTACATAGAGAAACCCTATCTCAAAACAAACAAACAAACAAACAAACAAACAAAACAAAACCCCAAACTAACCAAACAAACAAAAAAGAGAGGTCAGACTGTATGAACAACATCCTTTGACCCGAGAGTGCTATGAGCCACCTCTCCGCCAAAGCTGTACGAGCTCCCTCACCCCCACCCGCAGGAGGATCTTCAGCCTCCCATGAGTCCAACGACTAGCTAGACTATTTATGCCAACATGAAGAACATGTTCTGCTGTGTTTCACATGCCGTGAAGCATTCCATAGCGCAAAGAAGTCGGACGTGAATGTGCGTCTCGGCTCTGCAACTTCCTATCTTTGATACTTAGGAGGATCATTTTACCTCTTGGGAATCTCAGCTTTCTCATGCTAAAGATAACAATACTCTCGAGGATAGTTATGAGAATTAAATAACACAATGAGTGTGAAATGCTTATCACAGCCCCTTGCACAAAATAGATGCCCAATAAATTTTTATTACCTTCGTTTCTGTCCTCACTAAATCCAGGGCAAGACTCAACCTGGTAGAAAATGTAAAGCTTCCTTTCCTGAAGATGCACAGATCTGTTCCTGAGGTGACGTTTTTATGAATCAAATTCTATTTTAGATGTATAACGGAGCTTCTCGACAGGGTTGCTTTCCCCTAGAAAGTCGCTGTGGGTTTGGCATCTTGTTCAGACCAATGGGGTCCCAGGGAGCTGAACCCTAATGACATACAGATGTGGCGCTGCTCTGTGGAAATCGTGCCTGGTTCCAGATGGAGCTTAGGGAAAAGGGCGGCCGGTTCCTGCTGAAGACATGGGGACTGTGGCTGACGGAGCTGTCTGGGGAGGGAGGCTAGACGAGGGGGGCTATGGGGAAAATCCAAGTCAGGAGAAGGGAACTCTGGGTCCACTGAATACCTCCTGGAAGAACATTAAAAACAGACAAGGGAAGAATTAAGCAGACAAAACAAAGAAGAGGAAGTTTAGGAAATAGCCGGGATAATGGCTGTTACCATGATAGCCCCCATTTGTTAAGCATCTGGTGCAGGGAAGGCCCAGGGTTGGAAGCTTTACCAACACTGAGGTTTTTTTCTCCTTTGTAGCTGAAGAGATATTGTTACTCACCATCGATAGGAGATCCGGAGCCTGAGAGTATTGCAGCATAGGCTGTGGAGCAGCAGAGCCAGGGTTAGATTTAGCATCTAGCAGCCCTGTTCTTTTCGCGGGGAGCCGATCCTGGAAAGAGGCAACTGCCCAGGACCCTGAGACAACACTTTCAGTGAGGTCAGGGTGGGGAGGGGGTGTGGGGGGTGGAGCAAAGGCCAGAAGACCGACAACAGTTGCCCTTCGTCAACGGAGTGCAGGGCTAGTGGCTACTTGCTTTAGATTCTCGGATGTGTCCCCAGATGCTGAGGTCACACACTGAAAGCTGGGAGAGCTTCACTCTTCACAAGGTGCTAAACTCTTCTCTTGGACTCTAAAGGACAACGAAAGACCACTACCCAACACACGTGCAGGTAGCAGCCCGCCTGGGAGCCATCAGCTCTCAGCCTCCCACAGGCTGTGCAGGAACCCTGTGCTGACCTCTAAGGGAACAGGAAGTAACATTCCTCGTTGGTTTATCTTTCCTGCAAATCTGAGCAGTCATACAATAGGTTTCTTTTCGGCAAACTGAAACCTTGAAGAATAGATTTCAAAAATACCTTGAAAACGGCCTATTTTACTGGGGATGATATTTAACCCCGTGAAACGGTAGAATAGCGAAGATGGTTAAGCACCTCATGATGATATGTCTTGTAGTGGGAAAGAAATGTGAACTGTTTTTACAAGTATCTATTTATTTGTGGGGAGAGTGGAGGATACCCACAAGTCACAGCGAGTGTGTGGAGGTCTCTTCTTCCACTCTGTAGGTCCTGGGGATCAAACTGGGAGCGTCAGGCTTAGCGGCAAGGGTCATTGTCCACTGAGTCATCTCAGTAGCCTTGGAAAGTGTTAGGACACATCATTCTTATGTCAAAACTCAAAAGGACTTGCCATCCTGACTTTGGCAGTTTTTATCCTGGCAGGCCCGAGAAGAATTCCACATGGACGCTATCACAAGAACGCCGTCCAGTAGTTCTGTGGGAGCATGGTCATGATTATGGCTTAATTTGTTCTGTGCTGAAAGGTACGGCCGTGTACAGGGCCTTCCCATAAAACTTTTCAAGTACCCACTGCCCCACGGTCTCAGCGCCCTGGAGGACCAGGCCGTGAGTTCTTCCCTTGGTTCACAGGGTACAATCTCTTCCTTGTGTGTGAACTTCACGGGGAGTCAGATAACCCATTAAAAATGGATGGCATATGCGAAGCATTCTGCACATCTCGAATGATCGCCACTTTGGAAAGCAGCAGTTTGTGGTGTAAACTAGAAACGCAACACAGGGCCTGTCTTGGAGAGATCTGAAAACTGGCACCGCACCAAGAATCTAGAGCCAGGTCTTTATCCTCAAGAGACGTCCAAGAATCGCAACAGACTCAGTCTTTGAGTTGCATGCAAACCTTGATGAACCAGGAAATCCTTTATGATACTTGCTAGACATTTGATGCTAGGTCCCGGTCTCAGGGGGGAGCCCAGGTGAAATCCTAGTCTCATTGTTGGGCCTTAGCATGTTTGCTCAATAATATGACCATAGTCATAATATGACTTAGTCATTGTAAGGGGCCATCCTCAGCTGCCATAATACTGTGGTCAAGCACAGCACACTTTGCTCTGGGTTTATTTCATTTCAGCAGATCTCTCCCACCATGCTAGAGAGTCTAGAACCATTTCATTTTTGGAGAGTTATATGTATGTATAGTGTATGTGCATGCATGTTCATGTGGAGGGGCACGTATGTAGAGGCTCTGCCTGATTGCTTTAAACTTACAGGTAGCTCAGAATCTGAGTTGAAGTCTTTGCTGAAATTAACATTCAAGGTTGAGAATGTAGCCCAGTTGCTGGAGTTCTTGCAAAAGCCCTGGAGTTCTTGCAAAAGCCCTGGGTTCTAGCTTCAGCCCCTGTGCCCCTCCCCTAAAGCTCTGTATATCGGACCCCTGTAACTTCACCAGTTATGACTTGGGAGATGGAGATTAGAGGATCAGGAGCTCAAGATCAGCCCAGGCTACTTGAGACCTTGTTTCAAAATAAACAAGAACAAAACAAGAAACCTGTAACATTCACTGAGAATCATTGGCAACATTTCTTAAGTTAGGGACAGGAGTCAGATAAAGATGCAGAGAGGCAGGAAAGTCTCAGTGTGGTAGGGCACATGCTGAAATCCTGATAGAAGGGAGGGCAGGGGAGATGGGTCAGTGGTTATGAACTCGTGATTTTCTTTTACAAGTTCAGTTCTAATCACCAGTATTGGGTAGCTTACTACTGCTTGTAACTCCAGCTCCAGGGTAGCTAATGTCCTCTTCTGACCTTCAGAAGCACACACACACACACACACACACACACACTTAATAGTAATAATAAAACAACTCTTTAAAAAATAAACAGACTAGTAGAAAGTGCCTATTCCCGTGAGGCCAAATTCTCCTAATCAGAATCTTGTTCCCTAGTTCTGAATGAACCCCAGGATGAACTACGAAAGGGGGAGAGTCCTTAGGGGAGTTTTCATTATTTTCCTCTCTGTATAGCAGCATGGATGAACGGGTTTTCTGATGGAGGTGAGCGGGTCACAACCGTCAGAGCATGTCCAGCCATAGCCAAGCACGACTGTGGTTGTTATAAGGGCTTTAGCGGGGCTGGGCCTTTAAACCTTATTGTTTTCTCTACAGCAGTGCTCTATGGTCCTTTTGACTGTCTCTCCAGAGCTGTGCCACACACACACACACACACACACACACACACACACCCAATGCCATGTCCGTCGGTCATGAGCCCATGGAAATCCACATCCAGCTTTTCACCTGGAGAATTACTTTCCTCTATGAGGGGAAAAATGCTCTTAGCTTTTACTGAGCAGTGAGCTGGAGCCTTTGAACAGAGTGGACAGAGACAGCAGCCAGGCAGGTGGAATTTGTCACCACAGACCCTGCTAGGGAGAATTGCCATCTAATTCTCTGAAAACCTAGTTTCAGAGGTCTATTGGAGGGGGAACAATATATTCTTTGAGTTTTGTGACCTACTTAAACGTTGCAAGCTGTAATCATCTGAGGATTTCTAAGAAGGGGAGGGGGGAAAGCCTTAATCCAATCCTAAAGCCAGGTTATCTGACAGCAGAGATCAAGGGTGCAAGCATCGCCTCGGCTCTCAGTGGGTGAAGATCTTCCCTGGCAATTGCTGGCCAGACCTGCGGATGCACCTTAACCCACAGTCTTTCCTCCTGCCAATGCTGCTGGCCATCTTCTGTGTGGAGTTCCCCAACTTCACACTTCCACCAGGAAGCAGGGGCTCACTTTGACCCAAACCACCCTCCCTCCTAAGGCTCCACACCCTTTTCAGAGATCACCCGGGAGCCATGTCTCCCACCACACCCCAAGTCCTTCCTACGACCTTCGTAATTCACAGGACCTGTCCGCCTTGTGGGATCCGTGCGCTCTAGTGCAGGGCACAGAGGATGAAGGGCCGAGCTTCCTGACCGGTGGTAGAGGTGGATTTTCATGGCCTCCCTCACTCTGCATTTGGACTGTTAAGGTGACTGCGTAAGTCGGTGGGCTGCCTCCCCCCTCCCACCGTGAGACCCCAGGAAGCTCGGCCCGGCACAGCTGAGCACGTTTAGCCCACAGCAGGCAGCCTGTTGTCACCTCCATCCCTGTCCTTGCTCTTCATGGACACCCGGAATTTCCACAGGCTTTTGCTTACACATGTTAGGGAAGGCTGTAACCAAAAGACGGGGGTGGTTAGCAACCGCGGAAAACCCGAGGATGCTGGAGAGACACCGTGTAATATCAATAACGATGTCATGAGGTATTCTATCTGTATTTAATGAACGGAAAAAAAATAGAAGCCCCCGCTAAGTAATCTCTCAAGTACCACGGCTTCAAGCTCTTGACCTTGAGCCCGCGTTCTCGCTGGGCTTGGGAGTCACACTAGACAGCGAGGCTGAGAAGACCCTGAGCAGGGTGTATAGTGACCTGAAACACTCATTGAGTCTCGTCTGGAAAAGTGGCAGATAGAAAGGTCATAGAATTTAGAAAATCAGCTTTAAATGAGGCTTTGAAAGTTATGTCATTGAAGAACCAGAGACACCCCCTCCCCCTCCCTCCCCACTTCCCCTTCCCCCACCCCCCCAGCGCCTCATCTCCTCCTGACCCATTCCCATCGTCAGAGTGTGCATATTCGCAACATGCTGGGTGCCGGGCACAATTCTAAGTGACATGCGTGCCTCTCTGAGACTTTCTACACTAGGTTGTCGTTTTTCTTGCTTTAAATGTTTTCGTGTTAGAGTCAGTAGAAGGTAAGTACTGGGGCTGGGGGAAGGCTCTGTCAGTAAAGTGGTTGCCTTTCGAGCATAAGGACCTGAGTTTTGTCCTGAGAACCATCATTAAAAGGGAAGTATGGTGGGTTATACTTGTAATCTCAGTATGGCTTTCTAGTTTTATTTCTGTTGCTATGATAGCATATCCCCCCACAAGGTAACACACACACACACACACCACACACACACACACACACACACACACACACACACAGGGGCACCCACACGTGGGGGTGGGCAGCAGGCAGAAAGAGAGGTGCAAACATGGAATCCTTTCTTATTTTATTTTAACTTTAAAAAGCCACACTGACCAATTAATGCTAATGAAAGAAAGGCGTGGCTTGCTTAGCACCGCTGCCTCATCCAACAGGAGGCTTTCTCCCTCTCTCACGGTCTGAGCTGAAGCTTTCAGGATTATTTTATTAAGATCTGAAGAGGTGATTTGACATGCTGATATATAAGCGTGTGAATCATCCTGAGGATTAGGGGGTGAGCTTCTGTCATAATTAGGTGTGCCAGAAATAATTTTCCCCCTCTGCTCATCTTTCCTCCTCTCAACACAAACCTGGACTGCTCTTGGTCTCTGGAGCTATCAGCTCAGCAATGTCTAACATAATGGATCTCTCTCTTCCTCCACCCTGAGGAGAACCACTGTGGCCAGCCTCTATGGAGCTGTGCCTGCACTCTGTTGCCCTACTGGCATTTTGCAGAAGTGTAAAATTCTAGCGGTGGGTTCTGCATAGGGAAGAGAGTTTTAGCAGGGTGGCTTTCCTCTTGAATTGGAGGTTCATCAGAAACCTTCTGGCCCCTCTTCCATTGTCTCCATTGTGGCTTTTCTGGATTCATGCACTCTCTGGGCTTCCAGGAAACGTGAGGCTGTCCAGTTTTTGCCTTGATTTCCAAAGAGGGCCTTCCTCCACCGGCCGGCTGGTGGGGCCCGAGGAATTACAAGTCTTCACTGAGTCGTCGGTAAAATGGGTCAGTAACCCTTCCCTGGCCACCTCCCCAGGACTGCACAATCCCAGGGTTAAACCCAGCAGGGATGCTTTGTGTAAATCTTAAATCTTAACTCGATGAAAGATGACAGCTACCAAGTTCTGAGCGCCCAGGCCCTGGTGCTCGGTGCCTTTTGTTCTCTCTGCCAGAAGCCGACACCGTATTCCTCCGTGTAGACGGCAAAGGCTGGGCTTGAGAGGAAAGCGCAGAAGGCAAATGCCAGTTCCTTGTCAGTAAACGGCCCCACCCCACCGAGGAGCAGAGCTTTATCCTGAGCCTCAGTTCTCACAGACGGAAGCTGCCTGGAGACCAGCCAGGAGGACCCTGTTTCCCTGGGCTCCTTTGCGTTATGAGGAGTAGAGATTGTCGGGTTTGGAGGGATTCGAAGACAGATTGAAACACAGTTTCTCCTTAAGCTATCAGCCCCTTCTCTTCCTCCTCCTCTTCCTCTTCCACTTCCTCTTCCCCGCTCTCTCTTCCCTTTCCTCCTTTTCCACCGCTTCCCCGTCTCTCATACCCTTCATCCTCCTCTTGGTCCTCTTCTCACTCCCTCCTCCTCGTAGTCCTCCTCCTGCTCCTCTTCCTCCCTCCCTTCTTCCTCGGATAACAGGAGGCAGATGGCCCAGATGATCTCTGGAGTCAGGTCTCAGTTTGCTCACTGCTGACACGGTCCTGATCGGCCTTCCTGTCCGAGGTAGCCCCTTCCGGCCCCTCACCACACAGCTATCGTAACTGGAAAGCATTTTTTCCTCCTTTCCTGGCAGAAGTTTCTTATATTTTTATCGTTGGTTTTAGCTATTGCTCCATTCATTTCAGCATCCTTCCTCTTTCCAGTGCGATTCCCAACAATTACACACCTGGGACACATTTTACGACGCGGGCGCTAGGAAACAGCCCCGCAGTTTTAGCATTTCCATTTACCCTTTTTTTTTTGGTGTCAGTTTTCCAATTTTATATATTGTTATTCTATGTTTTTGAAGGAAGTAGTGAAACGTGTCATAATATTTCAGAAAGCACTCTTCCTATTAACAGATGCTATTATGTCTCAAGATTATTACTGGAATATCTGCAATTAAATTCAAAATATCTTCAAAAGAAAAAATCCAAGGGTGTCTAAGCAGTGTGGAAAGAGCCACTCATTTGCCAGGAAGGCCTGAGGGGTCAAAGGGGTTGGGGACTAGACATGCTTTCCTTCCCCAGGACTGCCTATGTTTTCTTTTTCTTTATTTACTTGAGTATCTGTTCTACTTGGAAAAATCATGTCTACTGTACAAAAAACACTTCTACATAAACTGCTGTGATTGGGTAGTCCCTTATGGTCCACGAGCCAGAGCAAAACTATTCACAGTTAATATCTGTGATAATCTTCGTTGTTACTGAAAAGAATACTTCTGCATTGCCTGAAACTCCGACTCATCGGGCTGATGCAGAAACCCGAGATACATTCTCAGTTCACCTGAAGTTCGTTTGCTTGTTTTCCAAGAAAGGGGTTCTCTGACTGCCCTACCTGGGGATTCATCCTATAAACAGTCAATAAACCCCGACGACAAGAAGTGTATAGCAAAAGTAGCATGCCATGGTTGTCTCCCGAGGGGCCCTGCCAGAGCCTTACACATACAGAGGCAGATGCTAGCAGCCAACCATTGGACTGGGTGTGGGGTCCCCAATGGAGGAGCTGGAGGGTGGTCTGGAGGAGCTGAAGGGGTTTACAGCCCCATAGGAAGAATGGTGATGTAGGCCAACCAGATGCCCAGAACTCCCAGGGACTAACCCATCAACCAAGGGGTACACATGGTTTCAGCCAAAAATGTGGCAGAGGAAGGCCTTGTTGGGCATCAGTGGGAGGAATGGTCCTTAGTCAGGTAAAGGCTCAATAGATGCCCCAACAATGGGAAATCAATGGCGGAGAAGATGGGAGTGTGCCGGGTGGAGGGACATATATGTGGAGGCAGGGGTGTGGGAAGGAGGGGTTGGGAGGTCTGTTGGGAGGGGGAAAATTGGGAAATGTTTTACCATTGGCAATGTAAATGAAAATGGTATTCAATAAAAAATTAATAAAGAAAAAGAAAGAAAAAAGAAAGAAAGAAAGAAAACAAGAACGAAAGAGAGAAAGAAAGGGGTTCTATGTGTAGCCCTGGCTGCCCTGGAGCCCACTCTGTAGACCAGGCTCGCACAGAACTCAGATTCACCCGTCTATACCAGCAGAAAGGTGCACGCCACCACAGCCAGCCTTTTCATGTTTCTTAAAACAAGGGCTCCTCATGGCTGGAGGTTTACTTTTCATTTTTGATCTGAGCCTCTTTGGGTTTCCCCATTGTACTTCTCTTAATTTTATCCATAAAGTACACACCTGTGTTTTTAATTAGTGAAATTCCAGATTATTCAAATGTAAAAAAGACATGGGGAGGCATGTCTTTAGACTAAACTCTAGCAGACTGTTGCATGTGTGCACTGAAACTGGGGTCAAGAACTTCTGAGGCGGGGTATGAATGTGCAGGGTGAGGGTGGGGGTGGGTAGAACTTGACTGGTAGAGTTCTTGCCTGGTGTGTGCAAGGCCTGAGGTCCCCAGACCTGCAAAGAACGTTTTCCGCTCTAAGTGGGCATTAGGTTGTGGTGGAATCTTTCTATATCTCACACTGCCTACCCTCTTGTGTGGGGAAAGGTTGACTGACTTTAAAAAAAACAAAAAACAAAAAACTCAGATTCCTTGCCAACTGAATCCAAAAGCAAATCAAAACGATCACTCACCATGATCAAGTAGGTTTCATCCCAGGGATGTGGGGATGGTTCAATATACTGAAATCCATCAATGTAATCCACTACATAAACAAACTAAAGAAAAAAAACCACATGGTCATCTCATTAGATGCTGAAAAAGCATTTGACAAAATTCAGCATCCTTCATGCTAAAAGTCCTGGAAAGAACAGGAATTCAAGGCCCATACCTAAACATAATAAAAGCAATCTACAGCAAACCAGTAGCCAACATCAAAATAAACGAAGAGAAACTTGAAGCAATCCCACTAAAATCAAGGACTAGACAAGGCTGCCCTCTCTCTCCATATCTTTTTAATATAGTACTTGAAGTTCTAGCGAGAGCAATTAGACAACATAAGGAAGTCAAAGGGATACAAATTGGAAAGGAAGAAGTCAAAGTATCATTATTTGCAGACGATATGATAGTTTACTTAAGCGACCCAAAAAACTCCACCAGAGAACTTCTACAGCTGATAAACAACTTCAGCAAAGTGATAACAAGTGCTGGCGAGGATGTGGAGAAAGAGCAACACTCCTCCACTGTTGGTGGGATTGCAAAATGGTAAAACCGCTCTGGAAATCAGTTTGGCGTTTCCTCAGAAAAATTGGGCATGTCACTTCCAGAGGACTCTGGCATACCACTCCTGGGCATATACCCAGAGGATTCCCCTGCATACAATAAAGACACATGCTCCACTATGTTTATAGCAGCCTTGTTTATAATAGCCAGAAATTGGAAGCAGCCCAAATATCCCTCAAAGGAGGAATGGATACAGAAAATGTGGTATATTTATACAATGGAATACTACTCAGCAATTAAAAATAATGAATTCATGCAATTTGTAGGTAAATGGTTAGACCTGGAAAATATCATCCTGAGTGAGTTAACCCAATCACAAAAGAATACACATGAAATGCAATCACTGATAAGTGGATATTAATGAGCCCAGAAGCCCTAAATACTCAAGGCACAATTAGCAAGTCAAATGATTCCCAAGAAGAAAGGAGAGGACCCTGGGCCTGTAAAGATTGGATCCAGTTTTGTAAAGAAAGCGTCGGGGGAGGGGGAATGATTGGGGAATAGTTGGGGGGGAGAGGAACTATGGGACATATGGTAGGGGGAACTGGGAAAGGGGAAAGCCTTTGGAATGTAAACATAGAATATAGAAAATAAAAATTAAAAAAAAAGAATCTATCCAATAAAAAACACAAAGACAAAAAAAAAAGTAGTTATATGCACACTTACAAACCACGGCAAGATTAGTCATGTTCAAAAAAAAAAAAAGAGAGATGTTCAACATCATTAGTCATCAGGGAAATGCAAATCAAAACAACCCTGGGATTCCACCTCACACCAGTCAGAATGGCTAAGATTAAAAACTCAAGAGACAACAAGTGCTGGCGAGGATGTGGAGAAAGAGGAACACTCCTCCACTGTTGGTGGGACTGCAAGATGGTACAACTGCTCTGGAAATCAGTCTGGCGGTTCCTCAGAAAATTGGGCATGATGTTTCCAAAGGACCCTGTCATACCACTCCTGGGCATATACCCAGAGGATTCCCCTGCATGCAATAAAGACACATGCTCCACTATGTTCATAGCAGCCTTATTTATTATAATAGCCAGAAGTTGGAAGGAGCCCAGATGTCCCTCAAAGGAGGAATGGATACAGAAAATGTGGTATATTTATACAATGGAATACTACTCAGCAATTAAAAATAATGAATTCATGCAATTTGTAGGCAAATGGTTGGATCTGGAAAATATCCTAAGTGAGTTAACCCAATCACAAAAGAATACACATGAAATGCAATCACTGATAAGTGGATATTAATGAGCCCAGAAGCTCTGAATTCTCAAGGCACAATTAGCAAATCAAAAGATTCCCAAGAAGAAGGAATGAGAGAGAACTGGTCCAGAAAAGACTGGTTCCAGTTTTGCAGGGGAGTACCAGAACAGAGAAAGGGTTGGGGGGTGATTGGGGAATGTGTGGAGGGCGGGGGGAGGACTTATAGAACACATGGTGAGGGGGGAACTGGGAAAGGGGAAAGCCTTTGGAATGTAAACAGAATATAGAAAATAAAATTTAAAAAAAACCTCAGACTCAACTCATAACACTTTACACACCCAGTCTTCTTGTTGCTGCTGTTGTTTTGAGACTAAAATTAACATTTTTATATAATTTCCATGATGATCTTTAATTTTAACATCTTTTTCTATATATTTCTACAATTTTATCAGAAATATTTTCCATGTAAATCTTAAAGTTTATCAGAAAATGTTTATAATTCCACTTTTAATCAACTTAGGAATATTTTTATGCCTACCATTATTATATCTATATAAATTTTCCGTGATAATCTTCAATTCTAATATGTTTTTCCACATTTTTCTACAATTTTATCAGAAATACGTTCCACGTAAATCTTCAATTCTACCATAAAATGTTTCTATCCCATATTTCAATTAATTTAGCAATGTTTCACATGTCTACCACTTTAATTTTCCATGGAAATTGTCAATTTTAACATGTTTATCTGAAATATTTTCCAGGTAAATCTTTAATTTTATCATAAAGTGTTTTTACTTCCCTTTACTCCCCTTTTCAATCAATCAATCAACCAATCAATCAATAAATAATTTTTCTTTTCCCCCCTACAATCTCCCTGTCTACGCCTTCTCGCTTATCTTTGGGTTCACGGCTTCTTTTTCACCAGTTGCTATTGCACGCATACGGGCATCGGACATGGATTCTCGGTGGCAGCTGACATCCCGTGCTTCACCTCAGTTGGAATTAGTGACGCCAGGTGGGATTGGCACAAAGCCTCTAAGTTAGGGCATCAGTCCCTGAAGATGGCCTCGACCTCAGATACTCCCCACGAGTGGGGTGTTCTTAGATCACCCACAAACCCTGCCAGGTTTGGCTACAAATCGGAGGTTCCGATAGCACCGTCTCTGTGTTTAACTATTTGATGGCATGTCTCATGGACTCAGAAACGTGCACAGCACACTTACTAAAAAAAAAAAAAAAAAAAAAAAAGATACAACCCAGAAGTGGCTGCATAGGCCCAGGTGAGTGAAGGGGTAGGGGACCCCCATGCCCTGGCGGTCAGCTGTGCACAGTAGGTACTTCTGTGTATGGGGCAACCTGGAGACCTCCAAACCCTGCCAGGATAGCTCCTATAGAGCCTCCACTGCATAAACATCTTCCTTTACACCTTGTGGGTCCCAGAGCTGAGGCCTTTGGGCATGGCAGTGCCTGTATCCACAGAGCCATCGCCCAAGCCCAACACACCACTTCTTACGTCACAGGGTCGCAGCCTCTCTGGGCATAGCTCTCCAGTCATTTACTCGTTATCTCTGTCTGGCTTAAGTCGTGCCTCCGCTTCTTACAAACCATAACTTTGGGCAGGCCAGTTAACCCCTTGTTTTCCTCGGTCGAGGACTAAATAAATTAGCTGTTTAGAGCATGCTGTGTTGTCCAGTCTGAAAATGTTTATTTGTGTTACTTTTGAAGAGGTCCGTTTAGGTCTTTGTACAAGTTTGTTTGTATGTTTGTTTTTTGAAATGGTCTTTTGTGTTTTCATTATTACCTTGAGGTTGTACCTTTGATTAGAATGCTGTTGATGTGACAGGATGTCCACATTAGCCTAGATATCACAGGGCACATGACACCAACATGACTTTCTACAGGCTGTGCCTGCTTCTGACACTCACTGAAGGGGAGAGCCTCAGTAGCAGGCCACCAGTACTTTCTCTTCATACTCTATATGGGGCCATGACAAGGCATGACAAGAGCCCTTCTTTTGACAATTATTTTTTAGCAGTGTCTGATGGTCCTTACTTACAACATACATGACACTTGCCAAAGAATGATTTTCTAATCTCTAATTTCTTCTAAGTTTATTAAGTGGAAATCCACTCTAAGAGCTGAATCTTTTCTCCTACTTCCATATTCATTCATTTGCGTCCCGATAATTAGATGCTGTTATTATCTCTGGCCCAGACTGTATGAGAGTGGATCTCTAAGAGCTTTGGCTCGCTTTCTGCCCTTCCCAAACAACGGCAGGTGATGACGTTTGGAAACGTCATACTGGTGGCTCTATGGCTGGGTTTTCTTTTCCCAGTCCTAGACTCTGTATCACAGGGTCACCATTGATCTTGGGCCAATCCATTCCTTCTATTGAAGAATGACCTTTGGAAACAAGACTGGCCCGCAGGTACGCTCACACTGACGCACGGCGGGGCTACTAGCCCTTTTCAGTCAGAAGAAAAGGAGTGTGTCTGGCTGAGTTGATTTTTGCATCTCAGTTGGAATCTGCGCATCCGTGTGCACATGTAAGAAACCGCACATTTATGCCTTTGGAAGCAGCAGAACACCACAGGCTTCCTGCTAGCCTTTCACTTCTCCCTAGATAGAACGTGTCGGCTGACAGCAAGGAACCTTGTCCTTCTTAGCCGTGATGTTTACTTATGCTTTCCTAAATTTTTAAAAATAAGAATATGATTGACGTAACTGAGGGTAGAGAATTATGATTCTAGGCCTGTGCGTGGAGTGCGATGATTAAACCAGCGCCGTTAGCATCCCCGCTCCTTAAACGTTCATCGCTCTTTGTGACTAGAGTCTTTCAATCCTCCCCTCTAACTTCTCATCAAATATATAATTAAATTCCTCCAGACAAGAGCTGCCCTCCTGGACTTTAAGGTGTCATTTACTTATTCCTCCTGTCCAACTCTGTCTGCGCTCATTACTCGCAGTCACTCAATGTTTTTAATCCTAACAAACAACATGTAAAACCATTTCAGAATGACCCCATGCTAACCAAGAACAGGAATTGTGTCTTCTTAGCCTATTGTATCCAGTCAAAGTATCCTGTCCTAAGACACACTAACCCTCTTTTGACTTTCAATCTAATGCTAATGGCTGTTAGGCAGGTTTTTCTGTCACTGTCTTCGCTCCATTTGAGGTTCCCATCCTGTCTTGATCACCTTTTCATTACTTTTTCCCTGTGTGGTACGCGATTATGATTCTAAGAATAAGGTGGTGGTTGTTTTTCTTTTGACTGTGATGAGATACATGACGAGAGGAGATAAAGAGAAAGGGTTTATTTTGGTTGGAAGTTTGAGGGGAGGGGAAGCAGCAAGAGTGCTGTTGGGGCAGGAGGGAGAAGGAGGGAGAGGGAGAAGGAGGGAGAGGGAGGAGGAGGGAGAGGGAGGAGGAGGGTGGTGGAGGAGGAGGGTGGTGGAGGAGGAGGGAGAGGGAGGAGGAGGGAGAGGGAGGAGGAGGGAGAGGGAGGAGGAGGGAGAGGGAGGAGGAGGGAGAGGGAGGAGGAGGGGGAGGGAGGAGGAGGGGGAGGGAGGAGGAGGGGGAGGGAGGAGGAGGAGGGAGAGGGAGGAGGAGGGGGAGGGAGGAGGAGGAGGGGGAGGGAGGAGGAGGAGGGAGAGGGAGGAGGAGGGGGAGGGAGGAGGAGGAGGGAGAGGGAGGAGGAGGGAGAGGGAGGAGGAGGGAGAGGGAGGAGGAGGGAGAGGGAGGAGGAGGGATGGAGGAGAGGGAGGAAGGGAGACAGAGCAGTGTTTAGCATGCTTTCTCTGTTTCCATTTCTTTAGTCTGGGACCTCAGCCTTCTGGATGATCATCCGCTCTCAGGGTGGTCTTCCCTCCTTAGTCAGCCCTCTTTAGAGACCCCCTCAAGACACCCAGAGGCGTGTCTCTCTGTTTTCTAACTCCAGTACGCAACAGAAGCTAAGCATCCCTGGCAACTAGGCCCCAAGGCCTTTCCGATGGGATGGGGATCTCTCTTCCTCCTCTGCTTCCAGCCACTGGCTCTAAGGTGCATTTCATCAAGTCCTCATGTCTCCTTCCGTTATGTTATTTCTTTTGCATTTATGCAAATGTGCAAATGCATACATATTTTCTCGTATTTCTCCATTTTACATGAGGGATATTTTTTACTAAACTTTAAAACAGTTTGCCGAATGTCCTAGAAATCACAGATGCCACCGCGTCCCACCTCACTGCTGTGTAGTGTCCCGTGTGTGGTGAACAGAGAGAGCCTGAACTCTTAGCTCGAGGCTCAGCCACCAGCCGAATACTTACAACGGACCCCAATCTACCTCACACATCACAAAGGATCTGGGCAACCACATACTGTCCAATGTCCTGACCCAGCAACTAATGAGATGTAAAGGAACCGTTGTTGTCTTAAGCCTCATGTCTTGAGGTGGATTGCTATATGACAGTGGGTAACGCTATTCAATACAAAATGCTATCCATTTATAGTAGAGTTACAGTCCACCGAAGACGCCATAGACTGAAAATACCTTACGTTGGAATGCATTTGGTAGAACTAGCCCCTGAAACACTACAGCTAAGACCTGCAGTACAGTGCCTAGTGGCATTAGTAGTCTTGGGGTGACTGAACTACTAATACATTTTTATTTATAATCTTTTTTTTACAGTCCAAACTTTATCACCCTCTGACTGTTCCACATCCCATACCTCCTCCCTACCCTCTTCCCACCCCACCCCCTATCCCCATCTCCAAGAAGATGTCCCCACCCCCTTACCCTACCCCACACCCTGACTCCCTGGGACCTCAAGTCTCTTGAAGAATAGGTACATCTTCTCTGACTGAACCCAGACCAGGCAGTCCTCTGCTGTATATGTGTTGGGGGCCTCATATCAGCTGCTGTGCGCTGCCCGGTTGGTGATCCAGTGTCTGAGAGATCTCAGGGATCCAGGTCAGTTGAGACTGCTGGTCCTCCTACAGGGTCACCCTCCTCCTCCTCAGCTTCGTCCAGTTTTCCCCTAATTCAACCACAGGGGTCAGCAGCTTTTGTCCGTTGGGTGGGTGTAAATATCTGCATCTGCTCTTTCAGTTGCGTGGGTCTTTCGGAGTGCAGTCATGCTAGGTCCCTTTTTATGAGCACTCCATAGCCTCAGTAAGAGTGTCAGGCCTTGGGACCTCCCCTTGAGCTGGATCCCACTTTGGGCCTGTCACTGGATCTCCTTTTCCTCAGGCTTTTCTCAATTTTTGTCCCTGCAGTTAATTACAATTTAAAAATAATAAAACCACAAATGGAGCATTCCCTACCCATGAAGGTGCTTTAAGCCTCTTCTCAGAGCACCGTTGTCCTCGTTTCCCTGCTTTCTGACTGACCTTTGCTCCTCTGTCATCCTGTTGCACCAAGATTCCTGCTCATCCAGCCTGGCTTGTCCCAGGAAGCAAAGGTTTGCCCTGTGGACACTACTGACCTCTCTTTCTCAGTGGTGGAGCGTCCTGGCTATGGAAAGTGCCTGTGGCAGAGTGAGGGAGAGGGAACTGATATCTCACAGCACCTTTGTAACTGATTCCTGGAATTCTATAGAGCCTGGTACAGCTGTAAGGAGCTTTGGAATTAAGTCAGCCCTAATTGTATGCCTCGAATTTTCTAAATTTCCATCAGTTTTCTATGTGCTCGATCACTCCTTGTTCTCCTCCTAACTTTTAATTTCCACTTAACCCCATCCTTTTCAAAGAGCCCAAGTTGGTCATTGTTAGTGTGCATACTCATGAACCAGCAGTTAGCTCTCTAATTTCCCAACCTGCTGCTATTTTACTGTGCTATAGGCAGATCCCTCTACATCTAGGGTTGACATGTAGTTGGTGAAAACATGGGCGGAAAGCTAGTGTCCTCTGCGGTGTCTCCAGTGTTGGCTAAGTCCTCTCTGACTTCACATCCTGTAGATGAGCATTCACAGCATGGTTTCAGTGCTTGCCTAATGGCAAGGAACACTAGCACTGTCTGCTGCTTAGACCGTCTGGGTTGTCTCTTTCTTCTGTTTGACCTCTTTGTGTTTTTCTGACCTGTGCAAGGGTGAAATTCTTTCTGTCAAAGGGCTGGGAATGTAGTTTAGTTGTTAGAGTGCTTACCTGGCAGGCACCAGGCCCTGGGTTCAGTTCCTGGCACTGCATAAAACTGCTTGTGCTGGTACACACTTGTCATCTCAACCTCTAGAAGGTGGTTCCAGGGGATTCAAAGTCATCATATGTGGATGGAGGTCTCCATAGAAACATATGGAGACGCGCGCGTGGCGTGCCGTCCAGGGCTAGTGATGCTCTCCTCACATGCTCCCGTTGTCTGTAGCATGCAGTGCTTGTTCATGCTGATCCCTCTCTAGCACACTCCGTTTCTTTCCTCTTCTTTGTTCTTTATGTAATAGCCTATGGTTTGGAACACTTGAATATTTAGACTTTTGAAGTAGTCCCTTTCTAGGATCCTCAGCCTAAGGTCTTCCAATTTTATAATGGTGTGAGAGCTATACACATTCAGTAGAAATTATACTTAAACTGTAAATTTTGATCTTTTTCCTGATCGGTGGTGTGCAATATGACATTTTCACAAGGTGCTGGGCAGCAGCCATGAGCACAGCACCCACCCAGCCAGGCATGCCTTTGGCTAACAATGGCAGTGTGTGTGTGGCACCCTGTTTCACTAAGCAACAACGCTTGGTAGGCTCGTGTGTATTAAATGCACTGCTGATGTTTGATATTTTCTATTTGCAATGAGTTCACTTATGTGTAACTTGATCATCAAGCCAAGGAGTATTCACAGCTTTTGATGTTTGTTTGTGCAGGAAGAAATGAAAAGACCAGCAAGCAGAGGCCAAGAACCCCTACATACTTCATATTTATTTTAATTTGATGAGTTAGTTAACATTACATACTCTCTTTTACATACAAATGCAAGGTTCTTCCCTGTCCCCTTCATGTAACAACTCCTGGTAATGGCTTTGAGATACACAGGGAAAGGTGGGTTTTACAAGTCAACCAAGGAGTCAAATTTCCAAAATAAGACAACCACAAGGAGTTGAAGTATTCAACAGAAGGATTCGGGTGCACATTTTAGGAGAAGGGGTTTGTGTGTTCTTCACAAAATGGGGAATGCATCATCAAGGCCCTGAAGGAGGCCCAGATGGATGTTTAAGACATTCAAATAACATAAGGACAGTTTTTAAAAAAAATTATTTCAGTTCCTTTTTTAACTTTCAGAAATGATTGCATGGAATTTGGTCAATGACAGAGGGGCCAATTTCACCATTACCTATGAGTAGTAAACTTCCTCAGTGTTTTTGTTTGTTTGTTTGTTTGTTTGTTTAAATCAATGCAAAAGCAAGATTTTCCAGTGCATTGGAATCAACCTTCAATTAGTCCCTCAAGGCAAGTGACTAGAAGGCAACCCCAAGTGGCTATTACAAGCAGTTTTTATACTTGTTAGGGGCACAGATTACATCAGCAAGGTTACAGTTCAAACTTATAGGCTAACCATATTGACTATGGGCAGATCATGGCATGCATTTGAACTCTATCTGGGACTTTCCAGAGGCTCGGGTGACTATCAGTCAGTACATTCTGCAGTTTTTCTGAGATTTTTTTACTCAACAATGTTTCTGTGATTGGAAAATGGAACTCGGCCTAGCCTTAACACCAGGCAGGAGTCCCGGATCCCTCCTCCCATGTTTCCTTTTTTCTTAAGGCCAAAACCTTCGAGGTGGGTCTTGGGGAAAGAAAGACTTCTATTAGTGGGGGGAGAGATGGTCCTCTATTAGATTCTTCCAGGTAACTATATAGAACACTTAGTCTGGATGCCTGAGGGATCCTGGCCTAAAGACTCTTTCCTCTACTGCTTTGATCACCTGCAAGTTGAAGGTCCCTACAGGTGGCCATCCTACTCCAAAGATGGGCCATTTGGAGGAGTAGAGACTAACTTGCTCTTCTTTACCACTACTGACAATGTTTCTCCTCTTTCCCTAACTTCCCTCCAGGGGTTAACTAGGATGTTTAACAGGGTAGATTCAGTCTGTCCCATGTATAAAACTAACATCAGTCCAAGTCCAAGAACACAGAGAAAAACAATCAACACACAGTTTGCTGCTGCCATGGGTGCAGAAACCAGGTTAGAGCAAGACTCAGTTGGCTCCTGCTGATACTGTGTCTTGCCATTTTCAAAAGGAGTGGAGTCCTCCTGGCTCCCTTGTGGGTGTGGGGTTTGGGGGCAGGGCAGTGAAACATCCTCCAGACTCCCCACAGTCACGGCATTAAGGCATATCTATCGGCTGCAATTGACCACGCCAGACCAGAGGCTTTCCAGCTGACACAGTGCTCTCAAGCCAAAAGCAAAAGACAGAGAGATAAACACTTAGGAGTAGGTGCCTGTTGCTGAGCTCAGTCTTTTTCCCTCCGATCTGTCTAGTTGGTGGTCACTCAATGGGTATTCTCCAATCCCGGACAAGCCCCCAAATGTAAGACTACTCCCCACCCCCTAGCCCCCAAGCACCCCTCCACAGCCCTTCAGTCAGTGGTACTTACTTCAAGAGCCCGGGGTGAGTGAGACACTGATATGCAGATTGATATAAAAGCAAGAGGTTTATTTTCTAGGATGGTAGAATCAACCTTCAATTAGTCCCTCAAGGCAGGTGACTAGAAGGTGATGGTGGTTTTTTGTTTTTGTTTTTTAAATCTATGCATTTAACCTTTACCTTTGATGAGAGTTCCGCTGGTATAATGGGCTGAATTGTGTCCTTCATCAGAATTCACAGTAGAATTCTGATAACACTCAAGGCAACTGTGTGAGAGTGGGCCTTAAAGAGACTATTAATTTAAGTAAGAGTGGTCCCTGATCCAATATGGCTCGTGTCTCTGTAAGAACAAGAGACCCCGGGGACATACATGCACAGAGGAAAGGATATGAAGAGAGAAGGTGGCTGTTGGAAAACAAAGAGGAAAACCTTAAGGGAAGCCAACCCTGCTGACAGCTTGATGGTGTCTTAACAGGTCCAGAACTTGGAAGAATACATACCAGTTCTTAGAATCACACGCTTGTGGTACTTAGACATGGGAACTAGTAGGCTAATGCAGCTAGGTATAGAAATCCAGGTCCTCGATCATATGCTTACACTACTTGAGTTTTGCATTACATCTCTGTGGCTTCTGGATTGTATGCTCACATCTGTTCTTTTGTTAGAGAATTATCTTGATTTATCTACTAAGTAGCTCTTCCATTTGAGTTTTAGAGGCTTCCAGGTAAGTCCATGGACTAGCTTCTAAGCTTCCTCTTTATGAAGTGAGGAAGGACAAGAGTCAGGATGAGGAAAGATAAACTCTATCCTAAAGACCAAGAACCCACGGTGGAGTGGTGGGACAACTGAAAGGTGTAGAGAAATAAAAATGATTGCTGGAAAGAATAAAGCCAAGACTGTCACAGTCATGTGGCTCTCAGGTGAGGAGGAGAAGCGGGTGCCTCATCCAAAGGCTTAGTCAGGAAACTATGGGGGAAAGGGCTGGCCATCCTGTCCATAGGACTAGCTTATCTCTCTCACAAGCCTCATCTGGTTAAGGGAATTATCTGAGTACATGACGATGGACATTAGCATGGAGGTTCCACCAGAGACTTAAAATGCTAATACCATGGGACCCAGGTATACAACTGTCCAGTATATGCCCAAAGGACTCTAAATCAACAATCAACAAAGATATTTGCACATCTGTGTCAATAGCTGTTGTATTCACAACAGTCAGGAAATGAGCCAACCTAGATGTCCATCAACAGGTGAGTGGATAAACACAACATGGTATATGTACACAGTAGAATTTTATACAACCATAAAAAAAGACATTTGTGAAAAATGCATGAAACTATAAAGACTGTTATGTTCAAGAAAATTCTCTAGACTCAGACAAATATTGCATTTTTTTTCATATGTGGAAATCTGTCCGTCTAGAAGAGAGAAAAAGTCTAATGGGAGAGGAAAGGGGAACAAGAGAGTAATAGAATATATATGTCACAAAGGCTGAGGGGGATGATTTGGAGGGAGGAAGGACTTCCTCAAGGGAGATAACAGATGAGGGAGGGCAGGAGATACAAATACAGTGATACACATATGAAAATGTCACAACAAAGAATTTGATTCCCTTACCTTGAAGAGATCAATGGTTACTCTGTTTACATGATGTCTTGGGGAGTCTTAGGTTCTACGCAACGTTCTCAGCTCCATGGTTCTGGTGACTAGGATGCAATGCTCACTTGGTGTGTCCACATGAGCATATGAAACAGAGAACCAGTGCCTGCCACCGTACCACAGAGCCAACGTCATTGTCATTGTGAGTCACACTTGGAAGCTGTTCTGTGTTCAATCATCTTTTTGCTTCTAGACATTTCTTTCTGAAGGATTAGCCATGAAACATCCCCATGTTCTCTCGTTAATATGAACCATTTTCATATTTTACTGCATCCATTAACATTTTTAAATAAAATTTATGTGAAGTAAATCAATAAATAAACAAATGAATCAGGAGTAGATTATTTGGTTTTTGCTTTAGTTTCCCTGGTAATTACAAATTATCTCATCAAAAACTATGAAACATCTATAATTTGTATCCAACTTTAGTCTGCCGTTTTACTAAATCAGAAAATCTTGAATAATATTTTGACTCTGAGGGGGTAAAAAAAAAAACCCTAGTTTTAGAGAAAGGTACATTTATGTTGTTCTGGGACTAAGGAAATACAAAAATAAGGACATTCTCTCTTGATTCTTAAACAGCACTCAAAAGCCAAGCCTTCTAGAGATGCCCAAGGTTTGGAGTGGGGTGGCTAACAGGTCCATCTTCTTTATCTTAGCAGACACGCACCAGCCACCAGGGAACACCCAAAGCACAGTGTTCTGAGAAGCTTTTGTGAAATAGCTCGTCAAGACAGCATTAGATCTGAGTTCTAGCCACACCTGTGCTTCTTGTTTAAAAACAAAAAAGCAAGGTATCCTATCCAGAACCTAATCAATTTACTTATGTCTAATCTGAATTTGTAATCAGATTTTATAACTGCAACAACAAAGACAAGCACTTACTAAGTAAGCTGTTCCTGACAAGTTAACTACCGACAGGTGAGCAGTTGGAGGCTGGGTTGGAGTCATCAGTCACATGACTAGATTTCGGACGACTTTCTGAAGCATGAAAGACAGTGGTCCGCGGGGTCTTGGTGGTGGGCAGGGAGCTCTAAGTGAGAGAGGCAGAAGCATTAGAGATCTTTAAAGGTTCTTCAGGAAGCTGGGGTCCCTGCCTGCAAGGCCCCCGTGCCTTGGGTAGAACGGATACAAGCATGCAGAAGTCCTGCATTCTGCACACAGCATTGGGAGGCTTTGAGGCTCCCCACACGATGTTTGGGGCTGCTGGCAAGCAGCCCTGCAGGATCCGTGGGGTCTTGCCCTTCCCCAACCATTCGATAAATAGCACTCAGTAGAGACTCTGGCTGCGGATACTTGTTTTCAAAACAACAGCCCCGAGCCAACCTCCTTAAGCAGCTCCATATGTTTCTACGGAGAGTTTATGGATCGTGGCCTTCGGAATTCTTTTGTTTATCACTGGGAGTCCAAGTCCTGAGAGCTGCTAACTAACCATGAGGCTCACTGGTTATACAAGCTGTTGGACCTCTTAAGGACTTTGACATAAGGACCACTTTCTGCCGAGTAAGAATTAGCGGTTTAAAAGGACTGCACTTAACAGAACCATATAAGTATCAGTTTCTGTATGTCATTACAAGCCAGCCTTTTAATTTAAAAAAAAAAAAAAACCTGGACTGCATTGCTTTGTGTGCACACTTAAACGAGGTCCTTAAAGGGAAGTCTGAGCACAGTCTTCAAAAGCTTACAATCAAAGGGTTGTTTACTGCTGTTGTTTGTGAATGAATATCCCAGGCCTCAACAGGATGTGTCCTTCTCCTCCTGGGCACAAAGGCACTGCTCCTCAAGATGCTCAGGACCCAGGATTCCCTCAGGCATCCAGTCCTCCATCTCCCTCACCCCACCCTCACTAATATAATGCCAACCACATCGAAGAGCTAGAGGTTTCAGTGGAGTGCCTCTTTGGCCTTAATAATACCTACTATTTATTGAGCGCTCCAGACCAAGCTCTGCATTCTCCTTAGAGTCTGTCTTTCCCAACAGCTCAGCAAGGTGGAGAGTCTAACCATGCCCCATTTTACAGATCATGAGATCTAAGCTCAGACAGTCTGAGTGATTAGCCTGTGCCAGTCAGCTGAGATGGGACATGGTTTCGGGCTGCCTGACTCCACAAACCTCTCATCCACCATCACACCCCCTTGCTCTTTACTAGGAGAGCACTCCTAACCTGACGGCCATGCCTCCTTTCTCACTCAAAAGTTCCCTGGTTACTGTGTATGCACCAGCACGTATGCACATGTGGAAGAGGCAGTTGGTACTCCTCAGGGGCTGCCTGACTCCCTTTTTTGAGTGTGTGAGGCAGAGTTTCTTATGGGCCTAGAACTTTCTAAGTAGGCTCATCTTGCTGGCCATATTGCCAGACCTAGGAATTCCTGTCTTCCCCTCCCTGGTGCTGGGATTCTAAACGCATGCCACCACCACACCTGACCTATCTCCTATCCCTTCTCCTCCCCACCTTTGGTGGGCAATGGAACACAAGTCACTAGACTTCTCCCCCCCCCTTCTTCAGTGGGAGATGGAACTCAGGCTTAATGTATCCTAGTTTCATGTTCGTTGCTAAGACAAAACACCCTAACCAGGAGCAGTTTAGGAGAGAGGGGCTCATTGTAGCTTACGGTTCCAGGTTACATCCATCATAGCGGGGACCTAAAGGCAGCAGGACCTTAAATCAACTAGTCGCATCCTATCCACAGTCAAGAGCAGAGAGGAATGAGTGTGTGTGTGTGTGTGTGTGTGTGTGTGTGTGTGTGCGCTTAATACTCAGCTGGCTCTCTCTACTTTTGTATAATCCAGGACCTCAAACCAAGGAAAACCTTTCCCCTTTCAGGTTGAGTCTTTCCACATCAATTATGGTAATCAAGATAATCTCCCCTACACGGGCACATGGACCAAACCACCTGTTCTAGACAGTTCCTAGTTGAGTCTCTTTCCAGGTGGTTGTACCTGGTTGACAGTCAGCACGAAAGGCAAGCCTTTTACTCAGCGAGCTTCTGTCCCTGCACCCACGGCTCCTTTTTTAGATTTGTGTTTGTACTGTTTTATGTGCATGAGAATTTGATTGCACATATGAATATGTACCATATGTGTGCCTGGTGCCGTTCTTGTCCAAAAAAAAAAAGAGCGTCAGACCCCTGACACTGGACTTGAAGATGATTGTAAGATGCCTTGTGGGTGCTGGGATCTGACCCCAGGTGCTCTACGAAAGCAGCAAGGACTCAGCCCGTGACGCATCTCTAGCCCACCACCATCCCATGGTTCTTTTAATAAGTCACACATGTGGCTTTTTCCTGGTTCGTTTACATAAAATGACACAAGAAAGAGGCCAGTCCTCTCTTTCAGGAACAATTCTTCAAGCGTTTGAAAACCCTCTGTTAGCAGAGTCCTGGCCACTTCTCCAGAGACTGAACCCAGTGTGGCTGACACGAAAGGGCAAGGCCTGCAGAGGCAGGCGGGAGAGCTTGCAGCTCCGTCTAGGTGCACGTCTCTCGGGGGCTGGCGAGTGAGTCAGCAGAAGCCCACAGACGGCGATGTGTTTGCTCTCCGGACGATGAGTCAGCCGTGATAAATGACCGGCTCTCGTCTGGTCCCTGACGTCTTCGCAGAATATTAATTGCCCTCCCTGTTGCTTCCCGTTGCCTACAGCTGGGTGGGATTGCTACCAGCCACAGTGCTGAACGCTTACACATTTCAGCCCAGCCCAGAAAGGTTTCCTGTGGTGGGTGAAATGACAACACGCACAAAGGTCAGATTCCAGATGTGGGAGGCTGCACTTCTCCCAGCTCAGGGAAAAACATTGCCTCGCCATGATCTCAGAGGATTTCCAGTACAGATTTAAGGCCAGCATCTCTGGAAAGATACACGCTTCTCAGCCTTAGAGGATGCCAGCGTGCTCTGTGTGCACTTATCCGAGGCTCTGAGACCACCTATTGTAGTCCCGAGCCAAGGGAGCAGGGGAAGAGGGCGTTGTTCAGGCATTCCCACACGAGGGGGCTGGCGCTACAAGTTGCTGCTTGGCCTTGGCACTGGAAGTCATTTTGAGACGAGGCGTTTGTTCTGGATTGATACCTTGGCTGGACACCGTGCCAAAAACATGGTGGGGAGAGCACACAGCTGTGCGGTGGGGAATTTCCTGTTTGTGGGATATCTCATCTGTTTATGCTGTCTTCTCTATCCATTTCAATTATGCGTGTGTGCTCGGCATGCGTGTGCATGTACGCATGTTTATACTCGTGTGTACATGTGCATGCTCAAGTGTATGCGGGGGTCGAGGTCAGGAGTCATTCCCATTCACTCTTCCAATTTACACTTTGCTTAGGGGCCTGTCAATCAAACGGAGAGCTCACCATGAGGGCGGGGCTCCCAGGCCAGCTTGCTCAGCCCCCCCTCCCCCCGCCCCCGTTTCTGCCTTCTTGCGCTGGAATTAAAGGTTGGCCTCTACTTCCACCTAGAGTGTGTGGGTTCTGGGCATCTGAACTCCACGCACCACATTTGTGTGGTAAGTGCTGTAACCATTGCGCTATCCCTTCTCCAGGCCCCCACGTATTCTCTCTCTAAAAACTCTTATCACATTTGCAAAATTGACTCTCAGCATATTCACAGGTGATAAGAAAACGTAGCTTAATCTTTCTCGATTAACCGATACCACGATCCTGCTGAGTTTCTACCAGTAGACTCCAGGGTGGGAATTAAATTTTAGCCTCGCTGTGTAAACATAACCAAATTAATCTAGGTAAATACTGTCTGGGTTTTATCTTTCAGAAGCCCTCTTTCTATCTCTGCTCCAATGCAAACTGGCCTCTGAGCAGGCATTTGGTGGTGGGTGAAACTCATTAAAAAATATGCGTTACGGCGCCACTGTAGCAGAGTGGCTAAGGTTGTCTGCTCTCCACGTGGGAACTACCAACGGATACAATACTATTAACGTCCTGGAGCCTGCCATTCGATCTCATGACCCAGCCACTGTCACAGCTCAAGGCCCCTGGCTGTAGCGGGGAAGTGGGGCAGGCTGGCTTTGGCCTGGCCTCATTCCTGATGCTCCCCCAGGACTTTCTTCGAGGGAACTGGGTGCTCAGGTGAGAAGTGTCAGCAAATTTCCCTACAGTAATGCTGTGTAACGCATCTACCAATTGTCAATGGCTAAGACAAGAAAGCATTCAGTAGCTCACAAAGCCCTCTCAGGTCATCTCCAGACTCTTTCTCTGAAGCACCAAAGCCTCCCCAGACATTATATAAATAAATAAGCATGCTGTGTTTCAGTAAAACACTATGTATGGACAGAGGAATTTGAACGTTGCTTCGGTTCATGTATTATGAAATACTATATTTTTATCTGTTTTTTTAAATTAGTACATTTATTTGGTTTGTGTTTGTGTATTTGGTGACTGTATGAAAGTCTAAAGACAGCCTGCTGGAATCCACCCTCTCCCTTCACCTTACAGACTCGGGATTAAACCTAAGTTGACAAATTTAACAGCACATACCCTGCTCGCTTGTTGGGCCATCCTGTTGGCCCTTTTCTAAGTTTGTGTTGTTGCTATAGTGTTTTGGGGTCAGGGTCTTGCCATGTTGCTTATGCTGGCCTTAAATTTTCAGCAGTTCTCTTGACAATAGCTCCAAAGTGCTTGGATTACAGGTTTGTGCCACCATGTCCAGCCTAGCTTGAACCCTTATTTCGTTCTGAGTCTGCCCAGGGGTGGGTGTGGCTGCTTTGGGCTGTGAGTGAGCCAGGCAGCTCTGTTCATTCTGACAGGAGACACATCCAGGACTGCGGACTGGTTCCCCGTTAGCTGACCTAGCACAAGCCTGGCTGGAATGTCTGTGACCAGTGAACTCTGCTTCCAACCCCGTCATCAGGCTAGCCCACAGATGTTCCGGTCATGGTAGAGGTGCGCACGTGCGAGCAGAATTGTGCAAGCAGCCTTAGACGCTCCCGTTGAAGTCTATCTGTTAATAACCTACAGCCAAAGGAAGGCGCCGAGCTGAAGCCAGAGTTGGGTGGAGCAGAAGACATGCCAAGGTACCTGGCGAAAAGCGATGTGCTGGGGCCATTAGCACAATCCAAGAACTTAAACCAGGAAGAATGTTTAAGTCCTCCTTGGGATCTGTAGGTGCGCGAAGCAACTGTGATGCGAGGAGAGAGCATGCGCGGAGGCTTGGAGGAGAGAGCATGCGCAGAGGCTTGGTGGCATGGTGACGCTCGCTGCTTCCACCTGTTGGGGTGTCCCGAAAACCAGGCTGATATCAGAGAGAGCGGACAATTCCTGCTAATGTACCAGACGCAATGGCTGAGCCCATGTTCAGAGATGCAAGGCTTTCCCAGACGATTAAGGTTCTGGTTTTGACTTTAGCACCTTCTGTGCTGCGGTTGGAGGTACAGAGCGATAGACCTCTTGCCTCCGCTTTGATTTCCGTGCAGAGGGGCATGACAGATGAGACAGTGAACACAGAGCCTGAGGAGTCTGGGTCTGGCTTCCTAGCTTTAGAGCGGAAGAAACAGGATCCTTTGTCCTTGCATCAACATTGAACTATTTGGGGGTATTGGGAAGCTAAGCTTTTTTTTTTTTTTTAAGATTTATTTCTATTATTTTAAAGTGTGTGTGTGTGTGTGTGTGTGTGTGTGTGTGTGTGTGTGTGTAAATTCAGTTGCCTGTAGAAGTCTGAGGTGTCAGATCCCCCCGGCGCTGGAGTTACAGGCAGCTGTGGCTACCTGACATGGTGCTAGGAGCTGAACTCTGGTCTTTAGCAGAAGCAGAGGTCATTCTTACCTGCTGAGCCATCTCTCCAAGCCTGGAGGCTCAGCTTTTGCCGTAACTTCTAGAAGTAAGTCGTTTCTCTCAGGACTCCCCTGTCCATTCAGCCTGGGCAATGAGGAAAGTGGGTGCTGATATACTATGGATTCTGACTGGAGTCCTTGGCGTCATGGGGAATCTTGCCTTGTCTTGTGAAGGTTGCCTGGACTCTTGGAGGACATTAGATTGAGTCATGTATGTGAGTGGGGCTGTGAGAGGACTCTGGGCGTCTGCATTATGAAACACTATGTACAGGCCGCCTCTTTTCCCATTGGAAAGATAGGGAAAGAGATAGGTTTGTTCCTGTAGCCGCAGACTTGGGTTTTCTTCTGAAAATTCCAGGTGCTCCTTGGAAGCACACTGCAGCACACACAGTGAGACCTGTCAGTTCAAAATGAAAACCAGACATATCTGAAATGAAGCACCAAAGGTTTCAGAACAGAGGCCCTTAAAAGTTTAAAAGAAAACAAAACAAAACAAAAAAGGCTTGTGTTTGCATTATTTAACCGTGAATAGTTTTCCCTTATCTCCTAAGTCCTGATGTCCCAAATCCCTGATTCTTCGGATAAAATCAATGATGTTGTTAAGAGGGGCTGTTTAGAAGCCCCCGGCTACCTCCACCCTCACGACTTCAGAGGACATTAGCTTTCCAAGGAGTCAGCCTTGAGCACAGGTGTAACAGGATAGCCTCGAATTCTGGGTTTGTAGCTCACTGAGTCTCCCTTTCCATCCTTTAACTGAAAAAGCAGCTTTCACCATCCCGGCATTTCATGTTGACTAGACACTTTGTCCCTGGCACTTTCCCTAATTTGTTCACATCATATCAACCCGAGAAAAGCGGCATAGGTCTGACAGAAGCCCGACTCGGAGCTGACTGGGCACAGGTAGCCGGGCATTAGCCACACCAATGGCTCAGACTGTGGAGGTGCACCTGACGTTGGGTAGTCAGCCTCAAGGTCAGAAAACAAGAAATCAGACCAAGCCTATGACTTCTCCACGTATCTGGTACTTTTTGTCTGTCTTCCCACTAGAACGGAAACTTCATGAGGGTATGGACTTTGCTCTGTTCACTGGGACATGCCTAGTCTCTAGACAGGGCTTAGCAGATGCTTGATACATGTTCCCCTGAATTATTGAAAGTTAGATGCTGATAATGTCGGCTCTGCTTTGATGTTGTGGGTTTATTTAAACTTTTATTGAATTTTGACTTCCACTGGGTGTAGCTTCCTTCTCACAGTACAGAGGAACTAGGCCCATATTGTCAGTTCTGGCTCCTCTGGGCCATGGCATCAGCATCTTCTCTGGGTCACCATTGCTCCCATTTAATTCTTATTCCTGGTCTCTGCCCGTCGCTGGTCAGGGTAGAGGGAGAGAGAAATGAATAGAGCATGTGCACACATACATCTGCGTCTGTGGTCTCCATGCCTTGTCCATTTGACCCGTGTGTATCTTTGCCCCATCCCCCATACTCTGAATCTTGATAGAATCTACTGGCTACCACAGTGGCCTTGGTGAAGACTGGCCCCTAGACTTCATGAGCTTCTCCTTTTGTTGGAAGAGAAAGGCGATTGCTAACTGATGTGCTTCGTTGCTCCATGAGGGGAAGGTGAGTCAGAGTTTGAACCAAGATGATGTCAGAGCGGGATGCAAGCGATAGAACAGCAAGGTCTGCCTGGCATCGACTCACGGCCTCACGCCCAACAGCTGCTGAGTCCGCTTTCCTTGAAATTTACAGATAGGGGACTGTGGCTCATCACATGGTCCTTCCCAAAGACTTGTCCTTCCCAGTACCTATGCCAGGTGGTTCACAGCTGCCCATTAACCCAGCTCTGGAGACCGGGGGTGAGAGACAGAGATCTGATGCCCTCTTTTGGCCTCCTTAGACACCTGCACTCATATGTGCATACCCACATAACAGGTACACACACACACACACACACACACACACACACACAATTAAAAGTAATAAAATAAATATATAGGTGGAGAGTGCAGGTGTAGAGGTCCATGCCAGAGATCCTAACACGTGAGTGGTAACGGCAGGAGGTCAGACCACTAGCACCCTTGATTACAGAACAAATTCTAAGCCAGCATAGGCATATGAGAGCCTGAGTCAAAAATAAATGAACAACAGAGTCACACGCGGATTCAGCGATGAGTATCCCACCAGAAGCGTGGAGTGAGCCGCAAACAACAGCCTCTACTCATGATTTAAGGAGGCCTTGGTAGCTAAGTGGTCTTCAGCGACTGCCTTCAGCTTGGTTTTGCCGTCGATGGGCATGCTGGATTTTAACCTGAAATATTGTGAATTTACTACCAGCTCTATTAATGTATTAATTACAACTACCCATACAGTCCAGGTAAATGTAAACTTTGAGGCCAAAGCTTATCTCTAAGATAAACAACTACTGCATGAGCTTCCAACCTAAAAATAAAAAGAATTCACTTTATTTGGAGTCATTTCATTGTTTTAAATAGCTTCCTTCCTTCTTTCCTTCCTTCTTTCCTTCCTTCCTTCCTTCTCTATCTCCCACCTTACTTTTTTCTTTTTAAAAGGAACTACCATCTTTAAAGATCAATGAAGAGGTTATTCTTGCTCCTCGGCATTTCCTCAGATGAAGATAGCTGAACAAATCCTGAGTGAAAACTCTTCGGGATGATCAGATGTAGAGAATGGATACCAAGTGGCCTGGAGATTGAACACAGAGTTTCACACATGCCTGACAAGCACATCACCAATGAGCTACATCCCCAGACTTGCTTTTATTTTTATTTCAATTTACTTTTTTTTTTAACCTTTATACAGGAGCTCACTAAGTTGTTCAGGATGGTCTTGAAATTGGAAATCCTCCTGCCTCAGTGTTCCAAGCAGCTGTGTTAGAACAGATAGTGTTACCAGGCCTGGCTTTACCTTAAAACAACCAAAACAAAGAGAGATCCTCTCCTCGCCTTTCTGAGGCTGCCACAGTCAAATGAGTGACAGAGTGCTGGGCGAGAGGGGTGGGCACAGGACACCCCCAGCTTCCTAGCATGTCCTTCTATGGGCACTAGCCACTGTCGCTGACCCTCCCCTTTCTTCTCTCTCCTTGTGACTTCACTGCCTGCCAAATGCGATAGTAAAGGCAGAGTGAAGAATCTGGAATTCAGGGCGGACTTGGATGGGCTGCTCCTTGAAAGTGACCAAGGCTCTTGATATTTAAAGTATTTGCCAGATCTCTGGAGACCGCAGATTAACGATGGAAGGAGAGATACGTTCCCCCTTGAGTCCTGGCCTCCAAACTTCCTTCTGTACCGTCAGAGTTCTTCCTCCCATGTGTGTCCCATCCCAGTCACACATCGTTGTCTGTGTGCCAAGGTCCTGTTACAATGACTGCTCTCCCGTCTCACTCGCTATGCCTAAGTGTGTTACCCTTGCAGTGCAGAGCTGGGTTGCGTGCCTCGGTGCTTCTAATCTGAGGGTTAAGATGTTGGTGCCTGCCAATGGGATACCTCAGAACAGTCCATTATCAGTTCACAATGGGGGCTATGTCTCAGAAACCCTGGTGTAAGCTGACAACATCACCTAACTAATACATCTAGTGCAATCCTCCCCCCCCCCACACACACACTAGACATCATAGCTTATCCCGTAGAGCACTTGGGATGGAGGAGGTGGAGGGGCTGATTGTCTCTCCTTAGAATTGCCCTGCTGCCTTGGTCAATCTTCAGTTTCAAAGTACAAATTCACACTGCTTTTGTTCTGTGGTAAGGTTTAAAAAAGCATTCTGGTCTGAGAAGATGGTTCAGTGGATAAGAATCCTCCCTCACTGTGCATGCATAAGGACCCGGGTTCAAGTCCCTAACACACATGTACAAACTGGGCATGACCAGCCATGTCTGTAATGCCAGAAAAAGTGTTGGGGGTGCACAGTCAAGAGAGACACTCGGGCTTAAGTGCCAGCAGCTGAACCAAAATGTAGCCAGCTCCAGGGTCAGTGAGGCATCCTGTCTCATGGTACGAAGAGAGTTACAGACCAGGACACATCTTTCTTTTACACACCTGCGTACACATGTGAATGTTCACGTACACAGTAAACACACACACACACACACACACACACACACACACACACACACTGTTCAGTTGAGAGATGATAAGTGGAGACTCTACAACCGGGAGCAGGTTCTATGATGGACACAGGTTTGGCAGAATGTCAGCTTTGCGGTTTGCACTCCGAGAGACTAGGTTGTCACTTCTGTCTTTTCTCACCGATGGCCGAGATTTCTCGCAGAGGGTCTGAGGGTGATTACTTTGTTGACCGTTTAAGAACTTGACTCTGTGGGTTGACTTTGAATCACAGCAGTGTTTAATTTTGATTGAGTGTCCTTGCCTTCCTTTTGAGGGTCTTTCCATTTGATATGTGTGTCGGGATGCCAAAGAAGTTGCACGTGCATTTCTTTGACCCCGTCAGTTTGTGGAAAACCCATGCACCAAGAGTGGCCTGGATCCTTTGTTTATCTTTAAGGGGGTGCTCTAGTTTGCTTTCTGTTCCTATGATGAATTGTGACAAAGAGTGGCTTTTGAAGGAAAGAGTTTGTCTCACCTTACACTTCCAGGTCAGTGTCCATCACTAAGGGAGGCTAGGACGGGGACTCACGGCAGCATCTTGAAGAAGAAACCACAGAGGAACACTGTTTCCTGACTTCCTCCCAGGCTCCACCTTTTGTACCTAATCGAGGCCCACTTGCCTAGGTATGGTAACGCCCACTGTGGGCTGGAGCCTTCCACATCAATTAGCAATCAAGTAAATTACACAGACAAGCCGACAGGCTAGTGACGGAGGCAATTCTTGAACCGAGATCCCTCAAGCGGGTCCCTAAGATGGCCTGTCACTGCACTACCCTCCTGCCTGCCCTTCCACCCCTGCGAAGGGACCTGTAGGCACTCCGTTTCCGTGTCCAGGGCTGCTCATGCTTGGGGGACCCCTCTGTGAGGTGACCACTCCAAATGTGCCAGCTGCTTTAAGCACATACATTCTCAACTTGATCCGGGGTAGGATTTTCTCAGTTGCTTCTTGACAGTTTCCGAGGATTGAGGGGTTTTTGTTTTCAGTTATTTCCTGAGCTTACATATCCTGGCTTTATTGAATCAAAAGAACTTCATGGGAAAACAGCCTGCCTGAAATATTCATCCACAACAGTGCTGCATGACCGAGCTCAGCAGCATCTGCCCGGGACCATGGCTGTGAGAACATAATTAAAATTTTAACTTGTTTGTGAAACGCTCCTTTCTGTGTGGCTTGATTTCCGCAGGCATGGGGGGAGGGGTGGACGAAGCCGGTGCTTAAGTGTAACTCCGCCTTGATGCCCTGTTGTTAGTTTGGCATCGAAAACACACTCTGCTCCGTTGTCTAATTCAAATACGTCGGCCTGGTGGATTTCGAGAGCTGTTGAAGCCATTACAATTGTTCTGCAAATAGATCGTCACAATATTGAATGCTAAGATTCTCAAAATTCCCTGTGAGAGCCAGCCAGCATGGTAGTTAAAAATCCAGATGTGTAGCCACTGCCAGTGAACATGTAGCTGTCACCGAGACCCTGCTTATATCAACAGAGGGACACTCTGCGCACGGACCTGGTATACAAATGCATCTCTATTAGGCATTAGGAAGAAAAGTCTCGGCATCTTAAGGTAGACATGCATTCAGCACTTGTAAATACAATACTGCCGAAAGCTGTCCCCAAGTGATTGTAGTACCACCCAGCTTCATGTCACCAGTGGAGAAACTCTGTGTTCAGGCTTGGTGGCACCTGTCCTTGCCCTTAGAGTCCTCCTGATATCCCACGGTAGGTCCATTTTCTTCTTTTTAAATGTTATTTATTTTTAGGTCTATGGGTGGTTTGCCTGCTTAGATGTCTGTGTACCACACGCATGCCTTGTGCCTACAGAGGTCAAAAGAAGGTGTCAGATCCCCTGGGACTGGCGTTACAGACAGTTGTACATTGCTATGTGGGCTCTAGGACTCGAACCCTAGCCAGTGCTTAATTTCCGCCCCCCCCCCCGCCACTAACAGCTCTTTATTGCGAAACCTCTCAGTCCAACATAATATTATTATCAACTGTTTGGGAGTTTTGCATAATGCACCTGTCTCATTCACTCTCCAGTCTTCTTCCCACGCCCACCCTCCCCCACCCCATGACCTCCCCCGAAGAAAAGAAAAAGAAAAGAACAGAGAAAAGAAAATGCCAAGTTCAATTTGTGTTGCCCATATACTCACTGGAGCATGTCAAAAGCCCGATGGCCAGCCCCTTTAAGAAAACTGAGTCCTTCTCCACTCCGACTCCCGCCAGAAGCCATCAGCTGTCAAGAGCCATGCTCAGGATCCCTAGAACAATGTTAGTTCTCTTCAATGGCTTCCTGACTATTCTCTCTCTCTCTCTCTCTCTCTCTCTCTCTCTCTCTCTCTCTCTCTCTTTCTCTGTCTGTCTTTGTCTCTGTCTCTGTCTCTCTCTGTCTCTCTGTCTCTGTCTCTCTGTCTCTGTCTCTGTCTCTGTCTCTGTCTCTGTCTCTCTCTCTCTCTCTCTGTGTGTGTGTGTGTGTGTGTGTGTGTGTCTTTCTTTTTTGAAGAAGGAGTTGGGTGGGGCTAATGAGATCATCACCAAAGTCTTCTACGTCTCTAATTCTCAACTCTGAGTCTGCAGTCATCCACACCTCTGCAAAAGCAGCCTCGTCGCTGTGGATGACCATGGGCACCCACCTGGCCTCTGGAGGCCGTACAGACCGCAGACATCAATACAGCCCTCAGCTGCAACATGGACCTCAGACATCACTATGGGATTTGACAGCAGCACAAGCCATGAACATAAACATGGCTTCCAGCAGCAACAAGGGCCACGGACAGCAACATGATCTTAGACTGAAGCCCAGACCACAGACGTCCACGTGGTTTGCGAAAACACCGACATCAACGTGGCCTCCTGTGGGAGCTCAGACCACAGACATCAGCTCAGCCTCCTGGCCCAGCACAGACCACACACCCTAACGTGGCCTTTGGTGGTCTCTGGTCAGTGATTTTACCAGCCAAGCCATCTCTGCAGCCCCCAGGAAGACTCATCTTGATTGTGAACAGGGCCTTCTCTGGCAGGGATCCTGGACATATAAATAGAGAAAATGAGCTGAGCATTCATTCCTGTTTCCTGATTGCAGTGTGGTGTGACCAACTGCTAAGTTCCTGTCCTATTGAACTCCCTGCCATGGTGAACCGTGAGCCAGAGCAAACAATTTCTCCCTTAAGTTGTTGTTGTTGTTTTCTCCTCCTCCTCCTCCTCCTCCTCCTCCTCCTCCTCCTCCTCCTCCTCCTCCTCCTCCTCCCTCCTTCTCCTCCTCCTTCTTTCTTCTCCTTCTCCTCCTCTTTTAGGAGTGTCATGATTTGAATAAAAATGGCCTCCATAGGCTCATAAATGTAAACACTGGGTCACCAGGCAGTGGCACCATCTGAAAGGATTGGAAAGTGTTGGGATAGACATGTCACTGGGAGTGGGCTTTGAGGTCTTAAGGACGCAAGCCGAGCCCAGTCTCTCTTCTTGATGCCTGTGGGTCCTGGTGTAAAACTCTGCGCTGCCTCCTCAGCACCACCTCTGTCTGTGTGCTGCCGTGCTCCACACCACGAAAACAACGGATTAAACCTTTGAAAAATATAAGCAAGTCCCAATTAAATCCTCTTTTGTGTTTAAAAAGAGTTACTGGTCATAGTGTCTCTTCACAGCAATGGAACACTAAGAGAGGACAAATTTTATCCCAGTAATAAGAGAAGAAATTAAAATAACAGTCTTGGCTGCATTTTTAATTCAACAACTGCTTAGGCAACAAGAGACCATGTCTGAAAAACAAAAAACGAGACAGGACTGGCAGTTAGCGAGGGCATAAAGACAAGCTGACGGTTGCCTTAGGGAGGGTGAGGAGGCTGTGAGGCTGTGGCGGGAAGGGGCGGGAGGGGCTTTTGCCTTGATATGAGTGCTGGGTTCTACTGTGAATGCGACCATGTGATGCTGGTAGGGCGGTTTCTTATGCCAAGTGCCTTTATATGTGACACAGAGCTCTTTATTAAAAATTGCAGGACAATAAAGGGGATACATACAGGTTCTATGCTTTCGGCCCTTTGTGGCCTGATTAGTCTCTCTGTCTCTCTGTCTCTGTCTCTGTCTCTGTCTCTGTCTCTCTCTCTCTCTCTCTCTCTCTCTCTCTCTCTCATATCTGTGAGTCTGAGGTCATTCCCTTCTACATAAAAAGTTGCAGGGCAGCCAGGGCTAGACAGTGAGATTCTGCCTCTAACATGGAGAGGGGTGTATTTAAAAAATTATTATAAGTAACAAATCCCCAGGCCCTTACCTTATGAAATTGCGGTTTTGTTTGTTTGTTTTTGTTTGTTTGAATGGAACTTGGAACTTATATATTTGACAAGCATTCCACGGCTGGGGTGGCGTGACCTCAAGTCACTCTATGTGGAATACAGGTGGTACCTGTTAGTGTGGATACAGTTTTAGTTTTACATTGATTTCTTCTTGTGTATGTGCACGCATGTGTATGTGTGTAGCTGTGCACTAGGCACACGGTGTGGAGGTCAGAGGACACCATGCGGACGTCGGTTCAGTCCTTCCGCCATGTAGGCTCTGGAGGCTGTGCACAGCTCCTAAGGCTTGGGAGAAAGTGCCTTTACCTCTTGTAACCCCCGATTTGAGATATTTTTTTTAATCTTACAAACGTTATTATAAAAATAGCAGGCAAATAAAAACCTCACATCAAAATTAACAAGATCCAAAGTCTGTGCAGTTCATGGTTAGAATAGTCATTCAGAACGGTAGCCCTGAAGGTCATCTTAACTTTCATACTTTCAGGATCAGATGCACTTTAGGCTCATTCCACCACCCAAAACAAAACAAAGCCGTGACAGAAGGCGCCCCGCCCCTTCTCCCCCTCCCGTCATTTGCCAACTCTTCCAAACAATTTGCTCAATTGCTTTGCCACTGTGACTATTTTCTATCCCTTTGAATCTCGTTTCTGAGCCCCCAACCTTTCATCTCAACATTGGACGCAGCCACAGCCCACACTTGCTGGGGAGTGGGAAGGATAGCCAAGTGGAAGCTAGACCGTTCGGTGGGAAGAAAAAAAGCCCTCGGACCGAGTGCTGCAGCCTAGAACCTTCTCTGGGAACGGGACTTATCATTTCTGGCAAAAGCCTGGTTCATTTATTCAGACACGGGTGATAGAATGTGTTTGTCGTTTGGCAGAGTCTCCGTAAAAACTAGGTTAAGGGCCAGATCAAGACTGCGGAGGTTGCAGACAGTGCGAGGAGCTGTCAGCCCTTGCTGACTAAAAGCCGCCTCCTCGCCTCCGCGGTCTGGTCCCAGCCAACTCTCTTTTCATTGCAAAAGGGAAGAGCCGGGTTCCCCTTATTAACGACACAGGCAAATTTTAAGAGAAATAATGAGCATGGGGACGGGGTGGGGGGAGAGGAATATCACGTTGTGCTTGTTTAAAGCTTGCTGAGAAGGAGAGCACTCTCAAATGTCAAGAGGGAAAGGTGTCCTTAGCTAGTTAAAACAACAGAACAAAAACCTCAGCACTTGGGAGGAGAGGCGCTCTCCTGCAGATGCAGGTGGATAGCATCACCTGCGGGCGATAGGAAGCTTCCGTCTACTAGGGCAAGCGGTTAAAGCGCTGTGGAGGCCACGGTTGTTTCCTCTGGGCAGGCCGGAGGCCCCCCCCCCCCCCGTTGTACTCCTTCATAATCCTTTGGCTCTTGTTTTTGGCTACAAACCATCCATGACTTAGTGTCGAGGCTTTGTCACTAGGGCTGAGTTTTGATCCCACGGGACCTACGTGTCTTCAGAACGACACATGCTCTCGGTCACCTATTGGCTCACTCTTGTTCACTCAGCAACCATCTGCAGCGTGTATTCCCCGCGCCAGGAGCTGTAACTGCCCTTGGGGCTCCCTCCTTGGCTTTTGAGAAGCTCCGGATCTGGTGCGGACAGACGGACGGACGGACGGACGGTCAGCTCCTACAGCCAGAGCCAGAGCCTTGGGAGTCTGTGGCGAGCGCAGCTGCTGGAGGACACTTCCTTGACGGGCATCTTTTTGAGCTTAGTGATGGGAAAGTGGACGGTAGCTAGGTGGGGAGGGGAGTGGGGGGTTGGGGTCGGGAGTCTGGAATAGCATGAGCCTGTGCAGGTAGCAGAGGAGAAGGAGCAGTGTGAGGCAGGGCGGGAAGCAGGGGTGTGTGGTGGGGAGCCCAGCTCAGACTCTGAGTAAGTCTAAGGTTCTCATCCCATGAGTCTCAAATTACCAGGCTGTGAACAAATAATGTGTTACTAATAATAAACTATTAAGTTCCTAATGGGTTCCCTTGTTGGGGGAGAAAAAACCCACATTAGAGCAGCTTGAAGGTCACGCTGTAACGTGGTGGCTCTCCCCCACTGGCATCCCATATGCTTTCTTGAGAAAAAGGGGAAGAGCTAGGGCTAGAAGCCAGGGCGTGAGGCGTCTCTCCACTCCCCTTCTCAAAGCAACAAGCTCAGGCTGTGGAATGTACAAGCTACCACTGCGCCTTTCTGCACCCAGAAGCTGACATTCCGTTGAATCTGGGCGCACACAGCGATCAACAGTGCGCCCACCAGTGTGTGCGTCTCCCGCGTTGGTTGTTGGCCACGGAAGGCTTGCAGCTGTGTTGACAGGCAGTGACGTGGAGGCCAATGACGCTAGCCACTGAGCAGCGTTCAAATATAAGAAAATCTCAGCTACATATTCCAAGAACTTGCTATGTAGACCAGACCAACTTCATACTTGTGGTCATCCCCCTGTCTCATTCTCCTACATGCTGAGATTGCAGGTATGAGCTGCCATACCTAGCGTGGTTCTGTTTCCAGTAAGTTCCATGCTTGCTGTCATCATAGAGCATAACATAGTGTGTACGTTTTAAAACATTCCCATCCAACGTAGTGGCACGCACCTGCAGTTCCAGAGCTTGGCAATTAGAACCAGGAGGATCAGAAGTTCAAGGTCATCCTCAACTACAAACTAAATCCAGGCATGAGATTCTGTCTCAGAGACAAGTGCACAGGCAAACCCCCAAACAGAGTAAATAAATAAAGTAAAAGCTTGCTTCAAAATTAAAACTTGAAACAGGAAAAAGTGTGAGTTCGGACCCTCATGTTTACACAGCAAGCACTCAGACCCCTCTAGCTATCTCTCTGGCCTCTGCAAAAGCTTTGGATGAAATTCTGGCTACGGGGATGGAGAGATGCCTCTGTGGTAAAGCACCTTCTGCACAGGTGTGAGGACCAGAGCCGGGATCCAGTGAGTGCCGGATGGGTGTGGCAGCCTCAGAAGCGGGGAAACAAGGGACGCCCCGAGAAAGCTAACCATGGCTCTTGCCATGCTGGTGGGCTTAACGCCCGACGTCACCCTCAGGCCCCCACATGCGCACGTACACATGTGCATGCATGCTGCTCTAGTCAGAATTCACTGTCAACTTGACACAGGCCAGAGTCATCTGAGGAAGTCTCAATTGGGTGATAGTCCAGATTAGATTAGCCTGGGTCCACGCCTGTGAGAAATTGTCTTCGTTTTTGATTGATGGAGAAGCTCAGCCCACTGTGGGTGGTACTCTCCCTAGGCAGGTCCTGGGCTGTGTACAAAAGCAGGCTTAGAAACCCGGAGAGGAAGTCAGGAAGCTGCCTTCTTCTGTGGTCTCTTTTTCAGTTCCTATTGGAGTTCTTACCCCGATTTCATGGACTGTGACCTGGAAATATAAACCAAATAAACCCTTTCTTTCCCAAGTTGTTTTTGATCATGGTAGTAACAGCAATAGAAATAAGCTAGAACACATGCCCACACACATGCAGAACATCCATACACATATCAACACACCACCCATACATGCACATGAAAAGGGAAAAAGAAAAAGTAAGTTCTAGCTAATGTGTATGTTTTTTATCCATGATATCAATCAGTTGTCTTTTCAAATTCATTGAGAGGGGTATACATTTTCACAGTGCTAAAAAAACAAAACAAAACATAGGTTTGCTCTGCACTGAACCTCTGAGTAAAAGAATTTAAAATAGGTCAATCATTTCCACTGCCAAAATGTGAAGTTCCCTGATAGAGATGTTTGTGCACCCAGCTCATTTTTGGCAGTAAAGTCACAAAACAATGATGCTTCCAAGGCTCTGTTTTCCAATTTCTCTTCGGCTAGAGTTTCTTTGGAAAAGCAGTTTGATTTCTCACTCAGTGTAAAATACTACATTGACCTTGAAGGGAGTGTCATGAACATATTTATTTTTTCAAAAATAACTGCAGGGTAGCCACCAAAACCATCCGTCAAGGAAGGAAAAGAGCCGTATGCAAAGCGGTTTTTGTTTTGATTTGATTTTTTGTGTTTGTTTGCTTGCTTGCTTGCTTGCTTTGGTGTTGTGTTGTTGTAAAAGAAAAGACATGACTTTGGCGATTTGAAAATTGGCCGGATTGGAGGTTAGGGTGAGTGGAAGGAGTCCAGGATGGATTCCTAGCTTTCCAGCTTGGAGGACTTCTTGAATGATGGCGTTGCCAGTTGACGCAGACAGAGGAAGCAGACAAGAGTCAATGCACGAGACACGGAGAAGCTTGGAGCTGTTCCCTTCAGATGGCAGCAGGAAGCAGCGCTGTCGCTGTGTAAAACCGATCGCCCTCAGCTTCACCGACGATTTGTCTGTCCTCTCTTTACGCCTGGCTGTCCGTGTGAGCACCATCTCTTGGTCTCCTAAGGCTAAGGGCTTTAGAGTAATGCATGAGGCACCTTCAAGGGACTAAGACCTTTCGAATGATTTCTTTTCTGTGTGTCCCCAACCCCAAACACGTGCTGTGCACCCAAACTCCTCTAATGTAGGCAGGGATCGATGTTGGGATGTCGTCCTCAGTCTCTTCTCCACGAGGATAGAGACAGAATTCCATTGGGACAGAATCTCTGTTTGGAGCTCACTGTTTTAGCTAAACTGGCCATGGGGCTTGAGAGAGGGCTCAGGGTCACTACTCCACAGAGGGCTCGAGTGCCCATATTGGGCAGCTCACAACTGCCTTCAGGGGACCTGACCCCCTTCTCAGCACTCCAAAGGCAACTGCACTCGTGCACATGCATACACAAAGACATACGTACGTGATTAAAACATAATACAAATAAACCTTTAAACTGATTCGCCAGCAAGCCCCTAGAAGCCACACATCTTTGGCTCCCAGAACTGAGGTTAAATATACAAGCTTGTCCTTTACATGGGGGGGGAGGGGGGAAGATGAGAACTCAGTTCCACACTTGTTTAATCATGGGGTAGCTCCTCAACTCCTCAAGATGTAGTGATTAAGCTTTTTTATGTACCAGGTACTAACATAGGCCTTGAGGAGATGAACATGAGGGAGACAGAGGCTCTGATCTCGTGAGGGCTATACCCTAGCAAGGGAAGATAATAAATAAATGAACACATACACCTGCTGATAAAAACCATCAGAGACCCATTGGGGGTTGAATAAGAGAGTTAGTTTAACTGCAAGCCTGGACTCTAGAGGAGCTCTCTGAGGAGGTGACACAGTGTGACATCTGGAAGTCCACCCACTCTAAAGGGAAAGAGTTTTTTGCAAAGGAGCAGTCTCATACTCTCCACGAGCTCAGCGAGGCTTGCTGGTGGCAGCAGTGGGGTCGCCTAAGGTCAACACTTCTGATCACCGCTAGCTCTTCTGTGCCCTGGCCCCATCAGCACAGATCTGGCCCGACTCCGTGCTCCTGCTCTTCCCTCTGTCACCCTCTACCCAAGCTATTTTGCACGTGAGTATCGGATTCACTGTGCCTCTGTGGTTGGGGTGTCACAGGCTGGTCTTCGAGGGTCACAGACACGTGCAGCCCTTCCTTTGGGGATTTGACCCTGAGAGGCCTTAGGTGGAAACCAAGCACCGCCACTCTCGCTGTGCACCAAATAAACACCAAGTCAGCGGCCTCAACCTAAAGCATTTGGGCTGCACTCATTCTGTTCCGGAAGCCGTGGTCTTCCTGCAGAGCAGCACTCATTTCCGGAAGCTCTGTAGGAGGATTTCCCTCCCTGCCTCTTCCCAGCTTTGAGGAGATGGCTGGGGTTCTTAGCCTCCTCATCTGCAAAGCCAGCAGGGTAGGTTTGGGCAGTTTCCCTGCAGCTCTGAGCTTTACTCTTGTGCTCTGGCCCTCACAAAGGCTGCTTATGATGAATCACACTGCGTCTGCCTGACTACTCGGGACAGGAAAATCTCCTGTTTCATGGCCATCTGACTGATGGCCTCATACATTAGATATATAGTGTTACTCCTGTATGCTACTCTATGTCCTAGGAATTATGGGTTGCAATGTAGCCATCTTTAGGAGGTCTTTTTTTCTGCCTACTACACCTAGATTCCTTGACATACTGGGTTTTATTTGGTATCTGTGGCTCATGGGGGTTTTCCTTGAAATGAAAAAGTCACACATCCCAAGAGGTGACCCACCTTATGACGATATCAATGCCCACCTATTAAGAAGGATTGCTAGTGTTTCCTGCAGGCACAGCTGGGTGTGTGGTGTTGGGACTAGGCCTATAGTCCTCGGCTAGTACTGAAACAGCAGTGACTATTTTTGTATCTCATAAGATGGAGCACCGAATCAGACGACCTCAAAAGCACCTCCTCATCCCATGTATTTACAATCTTCCTGGTTGGAGAGATGTCTTCCAAGAAGAAATCTATGACCAGGGCAGCCGTTAATGGAGGAAGTCATGTGAGATACTAAATGAACCTTATAGAAGAATCGTCAACCTTTCCTTAGTAGACACACGTGTCTTATGTACACTTGAAACTGGTAGGCCAAGAGATACAAAGCTGTTGTTCCTCAGTACGGCTTTCTTTTGTTGTTTATACTTTGTATTGGTCACCCTTGTGACACTATAGTTCAATACCTGAGATAATTAACTTGTAAATAGAAAGGAGTTATTGTAGCTCACAGTTTTAGAGTTTTTAGTTCAAGAGTATGGAGCTCCATTGCGGTCAGCTTTTCTGTGTGTGCCAGAGGGAAAAGGCATGTGGCCACGGGTGGTGTATAAAAGAGCAAGTTAAGAGCAAGGTTACCCTATGGCAGGAAACTACAGACGGGAAAAGAAGAGGATATTGCTCTTCCCCTAGTGCTTTTCTGTAGGAAGCACAGCTTAGAGTAAGCGTTGGAGAAAGCAGGATTGTCAATCACATGGGCCTATTGTCTTCAAAGGAAGGAAATGAATGGCCCTGGTCACCTGGAATGCCAGGGCGAAAGTGGTCAAACAACCTTTGCTATTCTGTCAGGAGCCAGCCTCTGCCTGAGTCACCCAAATATCCCAAACACTGCTGAGGCCCGAATCCTGAGCTTTGTCCCTCAGTGGGCAGAGCTCATCCCTATGAAAGAGGCCCCGTGTACTTTGTTTCCTCCACCAATAGAATCCGTCCTTATGTCTGGCCCAGATCCTTCTGCTAGGCCCTAGCTCTGAGCTCTGTTTACCAGACAACAGAACTCATTCTTACTGTAAAGGTCACAGGTGCCTTGCTACCTTGCTAAGGAGTTTCCACGTGGCTCTGCCAAAAACTTTGTTGTGAAAATTAACATGTGGAAACTTCTTCCCAATGGTTTACTATGCTTGATTGTATAACAAGAATAATCCACAAGGTCAGTGTCTGGAAGATTTTGACCCAGTGCCTGCGAAGACGGGGCTGACCGGGCTCTTTCTTCACCTCTCGAATATCGGCTTCCCGTTGGCCATGAGGCTCATGGGGTCCCGGACACTCTACAAGCACATATATCTATGACTCAAGGGCATCTCACTAGGTTTTACTTATTAAAGATTCAACAGCAGCATCAGGGGAACCAAGACTTAAATTCTCAGAAAGAGATCTGTCCTCATCTGTAGTTTGGAAAATGTAGTTGAAACGGTTTTCCCGCCAGTTGTATTTCTGTCTGAATCATTGGTGATTAGTCTGCAATCACAAACGTTCCTAGTCTGTAGAGCTTAAAATCCAACAAAACGTATTTCCAGACCCTCCAGATAAGGAATTGGAACCTGGTAATAAATTTCCTTTGGGGGAAGAGGAGGCATGACAAGATGCTGGGAACAGCGACGTCCCCAGTGCCTTGAGTGTGCGCAGAGTTCAGGTACTCAGCAGAGCAGTCTGCTTACATCTTGAAATGAAAGCTATGAAGAAAATAGTATCGTCTCTCGGGGGCACGTGCGGGGTTATTTGCACAACACCCCCCAACAGATGCCCAGTCCCTGTTATAAAATAGTGTGTGTTTGCAAATAACTTCCGCACATTCTCCTGCATCGTTCCAATGGCTTCCAGATTATTTATAATACCTAATACAACAGACGTGCTCCGTAAGCAACTGTTACACAATTGTTCAGAAACTAATGACGAAGAAAATTTTCTGCACGTACAATGCAGAAGGTACAATACCTTTCCCTGCGTATTTCTGCTGGGTAGCTGCTTACATCTGTGTGCCTGCGACCTCCAGAGAAGGAGCACTGAGCGCATTTCCTCTTAATCATTTATAGAAAGGGGAGCTGATGAGGCATCCGAACCATAGGGCCCTAAAGACAAAGGTGGACACACACACACACACACACACACACACACACACACACTAAATAAATAAATAAATAAATAAATAAATAAATAAAACATTTTAAAATCAAAGGCTAATGAGATGGCTTATGGGTAAATGTGCTTGCCATGCAAGCCTGATGACCTGAGTTTGATCCCTGGGACCCACATTAAGATGTAAGAGCGCCGATTCCACAACGTTGTCCTCTGGCCATAGCATGAACGGCCTCACTCACACGTCATGCACACACAATAATCATAAATAATCTGGAATCTAGATTAGCTCGCTGCTTCTCAGCTCTGCTTCAACTCCAAGTTTTTCTCCCTCTAGGCATCCTAGGGGCAGGGAAGTGGGTTCTGAGGGGAAGGATGCCCGGATAATGTCCTAAAAGGATCAGAGCCCTTTAACTGCAAAGGAAACTCATGAGAGTTCTCTTCCCAGGAACCTTGATCCCTGGGCTGCAAGTTCTGGCTTTGGCATGTGTCACAAAGACTTGCTAGTCACTGTGGTCTGGCCCTTCCCAGGAAATGGCTCACTACCATGCTAAGAAAACCTAAGCTAAGGGCTCCCCCCCCCACACCCCCACTTTTTTTTCTCATTAGAAAGTTCTGGTTGCGCTGCCTTTTTAAAAAATTGAAAATATATTCTTTTTCATACAGTACAACCTGACCTCAGTTTCCCTCCCTCCACTCCTCCCAGTTCCACCCCCTGCCAGATTCACTCCCTCTCCGTTCCCTTTAGGAAAGCAGCGGACATCAACCGGAGAGGACAAAACAGAATACAACAAGACAAGACAAAAGCCCGTGGTCTCTGGATTATCAGCGCTCAGTTTCTGGCAGTAACAAGATGAGCTCTGTTTTGTGGCATGGGCCTGGAGTTAAAGCCCTCATTGGTTGGCGACTCCCATAAGTTCTGCTCTGCCGTTGCCCCGCCCATCTGGCAGGCAGGACCGATTACAGGTAGAAGTGTTCGTGGCTGCACTGATGTCCAGGTTTCTCTCTCAGTAGTCTGCAGAGAACCTTCCCACACCAGAGAGACAAGAACAAAGAGAGGGCTCCGTCAGGCATGAGCTGGACCTCTCTGTTCAATGAGCTGTGCAGATGTTGTCCTCAACAATGTCCCCGCCACCTCCCCACCATCGGTGTTCAGAGAGCAACCTTCTGTCCTAGCATTAAACCTGGGTTGTTTGGGCTCCTCCGTGGGTCTCCCTCACCCAGAAACTCAACTGCCTTATACCCTGGCTCTTCTGTCTTGGTGTGTTTGTGTTGGTAGGAAATTCCACAAACTGGGCAGCTTATAAACAATAGGATTTTTTTTTCTCATCGTTCTGGCAAGATCAAAGTGGAAGCACATTCATGAATACATCTGGGAGGGATCACGTTTTAATTTGCACACAGTGGTACCACCATCACACTGGGATTGTGTTTCAATATGCAACCTTGGGGCTGGCGCACAAACATTTAAACTATAAGACTGCCTATCCCAACAACGGCCATTCTCTGCAAAGTACATTGATTCTCTCTCTCCCCTTAACCCCCACCGCTTCCCCATTGGCTCCCCTCCCCCACCCCCCCTGCTTTCAATCCTGCTACCCCGTAGCTCCATCCAAAGTCACCATTTATTGTTTATTTTATTTTTTAAAAATATTTTATCTTTGTTTTATTATGTGTATGAATGTTTTGCCCGTGTCTATGTATGTATACCACATGCATGCCTGGTGGCGACAGAAGAGGATGTTGGTTCTCCTGGAACTGGAGTTTCAGACACTTGTGAGCCACCGTGTACGAATGGAGATCAAAACTTAGGTCCTTTGAAAGTGCAGCAAGTGCTCTTAACTACTGAAGTGTCTCTCCAGCCCACAAAGTAATATTTTAAGAATATAAATCAGCAGGCGAGATACGTCCATGGGTGCAATAATGACGTGACAGTTATGAGGGTGGCCAGTCACTTTCTAGTTGTGTCTAAGAGCTGCTCCACAGGAGGAAACATATTCCTGGTACATAAATCTGGCTAAAACCCAAAGCTGGTTTGCTGAAGACTCTAGAGGTGAACCTATTACTATTTTGTTAAATGGACCTAGTCTCAAACTACTCTAAATTCATCTCATTATACCCATAGATTAGCAAGCTTTCAGGTATCAGCAGAGAAGTCTCTTGTGAATCTTGCAACTGGTCCAAGTGCAGAGAAAAGCTGCCTGTGGAGTGCTCAGGCCCAAGTGGGACTCTATAACACACACACACACACACACACACACACACACACACACACACCAGAAAGCTCAGGAACCCTCGGCAGAAGAGGAGGCAGCAGAGTCATGAGAGCCCAGGGTCATGAAGGACCAAGCAAACCAGTGTCTTCTGGGTGCGACAGGACCCCGACACTCATGAACTCACAGCTGCTGTGTCTCCCCGCATAGAACCTACACAAGATCAAGTCAGTCACCATTCCAGCACGCGATGGTCCCTGAGCCAGCCCTAAATGAGAAGCTCAAGAACACTTGATGGCTTCGGGAGGAGGGAGAGTCCATTTTCTTTCATGGATGTGGACAACACAGATCAGATTATTAAGTTAAAGAAAAGAGGAGACAAAAATGGGGCAAAGGGGGTTGGAAGAAAGAGAGATCACATACAGATGGGGTGGAGGGAGATGGGGGTGGATCTGGGATGAGTTAAGTCTGAGTGTTAGAAGTAAATATGATGAAATCACATTGGATCAGGTTCTCAAAGAATGAATGAAAATATTTATTTACAAAAAAATGAAGACAGATCAGAAGATGGCTTGCCCCCATGTTTGGTTTTCAGTGACATCTTCTCAGCACCTTTAAAACAAACTCCCAGTCCCTCGGGGCAGGGTTCATCACCCCAGCACACTGGGTCAGTCTCCTCTAAACCTGTTCTGCACCCCACCTCCCTT